>VZTM01011683.1:50618-73601 GCA_013400555.1 Jacana jacana
GAGCAAAGAGATAAAATCACTCTGTCTGTAATACTGATTCTTCAATTGTTTCATTGTATCTTGTGAAACTATAACCTACTATTTTCTTTTTTCTTCCTGAGTGATCTGATTGATCTTTCAGCCACCCAGATGAATGCACTGACACAAGGAAAGTGTGCCCTGGGAAGTGGACACGGTCAGGGGTGTAAGGGCTGCTGTTTTAAAATCCCAGTTGCCATGCTGGTAAAATTGTTGGGTTTTCAGTGGTCTTCAGGGAATCATACTGAATACTGAGGCTGTGAGAATGGTTTTCTTTTCCCAGTTACATCTTGAGGCTGGTTTTGTTTGTGCAAGTACATAACTGTTTAGATTAAAAAAAAAAAAAGTGTTGCACTGGTCTTAAACCCTTAACACTGGGAGAGTAGCTGGGTTGTGTTAGCAATGGTGTAGCAGCCTTCCCGTATCTGAAGGGAGCTACAGGAGAGCTGCAGAGGGACTCTTTGTCAGGAAGTGTAGTGACAGGACAAGGGGTAACAGCTTTAAATCGGAAGAGGGGAGATTTAGATCAGATACTAGAAAGAAATCCTTTCCTGTGAGGGTGGTGAGGCACTGGAACAGGTTGCCCAGGGAAGCTGGGGCTGCCCCATCCCCCAGAAGTGTTCAAGGCCAGGCTGGATGGGGCTTTGAGCACCCTGCTCTAGTGGGAGGTGTCCCTGTCCATGGCAGGGAGGTTGTAACTTGATGATCTTTAAGGTCTTTTCCAACTCTAACCATTCTATGGTTCTATGGGTCAAGGGAAAGGATTATTCCCCTCTGTTCAGGTCAGGTGAGACAGCACCGAGGGTGCTGCGTCCAGCTTTGGGCTGTCCGTTCCGAGATCAGCATTGACATTCCCTGGCAAGCCCAGTGGGGGACCATCAAGATTGTTGTGGGGCTGGAGCATGCAATGTACAAAGAGTCTCAGAGACCTTGGTTTGTTCATTCTTAAGAAGAGAGGGCAAAGGGGAGAGATTACTGCTGGCACCACTGTGGCTTTTGGAGGCTGTTGAGAGGATGGATCCAGCCTCTTCTCAGTCATGTTTAGGGATTGCATGAGAGGCAATAGATAGAAGTTGAAATGTGAGAACTTCTGATTAGATATAAGGGTAAAAATGTTAAACATGAGGTTTGCCAAATATTGAGACAGGACCCCAGAGAGCCTGTACAATGCCTGATCTCTGGAGATGTTTCCATCTCTACCGGATAAGCCCTTGAGCATTGTGCTGTAACTGGACCTGCTTTGCACAGGAGGTTGGGTTAGATGACCCCCAGAGATTCCAAGATGTGTGATTCTGTGATGACTTTAGTTTGAAATTTGAAGATAAGTAAACTTTATAATAATGGATTGTGCTTAATTACCACTAATGACAGAGACAGAATCTAATTGTTTCTGCTGCTTCTTAGCTTTTGCTTTAGAGTCCACTTTAAGCCAAAGAAATGGTACTTAAATTTACTAATAGCATCCATTTCATGTCACTGGGAAATGTCTTAGAGTAGGTGTTGGTTATTCCTGTACTCTAGTTTAATTTAAGCTGGAAACTTTCTAACTGTTCTTATGTGTAAATTTTCCTTTTTGTTTAACTGTGCAATGAAAAAAGGTGTTTAGTGGTTTTAGTAGGTATGCTAAATTCTCTAAAATGTTACTCAGGGCAGTAAGTAGAGCTGACTGGCGTGACAAAGAATTAATCTGTAATGAATGTTACAGAAAAACTACTAAGAAGTAGTTGAGAAATGGTTAGTCATGTAGTATCATACTCTGAAAGGAACCGTATCTTTGAAGTAAGCTTTGGTAAAATTATTGGTCAGTGAAATGGCTGTAAGTTCAGTGCTATTGCAGTTATTGCCAAAATCTTAGCAGGTCATTAGTTGGCAATTCAAACAGTTTAGAATAACTAACTCCTAAAGTTCTGAATTGCTTCATTTTGCTCTAAGTAGTTGGTTTGAGCTCTCCCTCTGGGGCCGAAGAGGGAAAAGGGAGGGGAATCCCAGCATCTTTTAGCGATCAGAGGTAACAATTCAGCAGTCATAAATACAAAGCTCTGCACCTTAGGACGTACAGCTTTCATCCCTTGGTCCTCCTTCTCCATTTGACTAAAAGTTACTAAACTCATCACTGTTAGCAGACAGTGTACAGCTATTATACAGTGATTTCTCTCTGGGTTATTAGCTGAGTTTGTCTTAGCTCAGCTCGTCTGGTCCACATATCCACCATAAAGAAATCTTAAAATGAACAACATCCCAGTAGAAATCTACCCCAACAGAGATAATTGTACTGCTGAGCTATGAGAGGATTGCCTTTGCTACAATGGGAATCAGTTCATGTGAAAAATAAAGTGGGGGTTAAAATAACTTTTCATAATCCTGATTTCTGAGGAAATGAAAAATGATTTGTCTAATATCTGAAACCGTATACTTACACATAAACTAAACACAAATAATTTAAAAAGATATTTTAAAATGAATAATATTACAAGTATAGAAATTACATATTCATATCTTAATATTAAAATTGTTACATAAAATCATAGAGGTTTTTGAAGAATGTTGGACTATAAAAGTTAATTAAGCATATTAGCTAATAATACAAAATATTTTAATAAGATGTTAAACTTTTAATTTCCTTGGTAGACACTCCAAGGAAGCAACTTTGGTTTTTTTATTCACCAAGCTCTGTATCTTGTGTCTTTTGGATTTGTAATAATGTTGTGAAGTTGCTTGTAAAAATGTTTAGAGGTTTTAAAGCGCAAAGCTTAGCGTGCAGGTTTCATTATTGATAGACATTAAAGTTTTAAGATCCAGCAGGAAATACTATGTATTCTTGGGATTATAATCTTTGCTAGTCTGCTTGGTCATTAATTATAAACGTCTCCTGAAATATTGATCGATTCCATTAGAATCAGAAGGCCTTGTGAGTATTGGGCTACAGGTTGATACCATCACTACATTAGCTTAAAGTGAATATCAGTGTCATTCACAAAGCTCAAATTCAATCTTGATGCACATATGGCTTGTTATGAGAAAGACAGTGGGAAGAAATGTTACACAGTGCAGAAACCCTTCACACTGGGCTTTATTTGAAGTAAAAATTAGCTGTATTTTCAGTATATTAACTTTTTACTTGGGCAAATTGCTGTTAGTATTATAAAACCAAACTGTAAAGGTGCCAAACAAATTTTAGATATATAAGGAAATCTGATCAAATCTCTCTGAGGTACTTGGTTAGGAAGGAATGAGTGCAATTATTTCAGGTAATTTCAAGGGGTGCACATATCTCTTAAACCCAGAAAATGTGAGGAGTCTGCACTTAAAAAGGGTCTCAAATTTATTTAATCTTTCAGTAAAGAGCTAGCTTTATCGGGTCAGTTTAGTTTAGTTTTGTCAAACCTGTATTGGTAAAGCTTAATATCCCATCCCAAGTCACATACAAGTTAATAAATTTTTTGGCAATTAATTACTTCTGAGGAAACTTTCTTTTTCTTCTAGAAAACCTATTTGAAAGTGCCTTACGCTTAGCTAATTTAGGGTGCTCAGCCCACACTTTTCCATTGTGAAAGAAGACTGCCAGCGTTTTCAGTCTTTGCATATAATTTCTTATAAGCTGAAAATTTTAATAGCTGCTTGAAGAATTATTGTTAATTCTAGAAATAGATAAAGGAACATAATTCCTTTCATCATCTTTACTGGGTGTTTATTGAGGCACAGTGTCTTGAAAACGAACCATTTTAGAGATGACTGGTTTTGATTGACTGGATAGAATCTTGGCATTGAGGAAGACTAGGATGGATGATTTAAACCACTGTGTATAAAATAACATCTGCTACTTTATATGGTTCTGCTACAGGTAGGTTATACCACAGTTGTTTATATCTAACATATTACTAGCAAGGTTCCTACAGCAGGGTTATGTTGCTGTTAATGCTTTCTTGATGGAAGTTACACTTAAAATTGTAAGATAGGCTCATTATCTAACTTCAACTAACAAATAATTAAAAAAAAAGATCATGGGAGACTGGACTGATGGATTGAAAATACCGGTGACAAGATACTAAACAGTCTTACACTAATTCTTGGACAGTTTATAAAGGCATTAATTATTGTTTTGTACTTAAAAATTGGACAATTTTTGGACCCTTGTATTTTGTACTTTAAATTTTCTTCGAAGAGTACTGTGGAACCTGCAGCTATCATAGATGGGACTCCAGGTTGAGTTGGTGGGTTATTGATTTGATCCTTCACCTTGGCCTAACAGTTGCATGCACAGGAATTCATTGACACCTGTGGAGGAGCCCTGGGGACTGTTGCATATTGAGGGAAAGCTTGCTTTGATCAAGTTTTGTGTATATTTAAATTCTTCAGGTTACAAGCATGAATGATCTTATCTCTAGAAGGTTATTCCTTCATTTTATTTGCCTTTAGAGTTTAATTTCTTTGGCAGTGCTAAATGCTAAACTTCTTTTCAGTGTCCTGCAGGTATGTACAATTTTAGGGAATTGTATGAATAGCCAAGAGCTAGAGCCTACATGCAAACCTTTACCAACTTAATATTTAGATATAACATGAAGCATAATTTAGATGCAAATACTTGTAAATCAAAACTCTTTGAAGATGGAATTGACTGGTGCTCTCAATAATTTAAAACTGGGAAGGTTTGCTAGTATTAACTTACATTCTTGAATTAATTCAGGAATTACGTTCTTGACTTTAATTCATACAGGTGTCTGGCATCTCTGGTAATCATTATATGTTACAGTTTAGCTTGTTGTAAATGGAAAACACTTGTCTGTGGATTCTGCAAGGTAAGTTTCACAAATTGTAAATGTGTTTTCCTGATGTAAGGTAGAGAAGGTAAAAAAGCTTAATGCCAGTTTTTTTTTTTTTTTTTTATTGCCCTGTTTCAGTAACACTATTTCTGCCTATTTTTCTTTACTGTGAGAAATGAGGTGTGCCAGTTCGCTGCTTTAGAACCATGCCTTTGTTTTCACGTGTTCCTTTCTGGTACGTTTGCAAGAGAAGTATGGAGAGATGCTTATGCAGATGGAAAGAAGGGAAATTGAGTATCAGGTCTAAATTTCATGGTGCTGAGCATGTATTCCTGCTCCCTAACATGCTTCTAAAACTTTCTTAAAAGACAAAGAGGTGAAATTAGGTAGATTGAAAAGAAAAAAAGAAGAGTGATTGTAATGATAGTTGGTATCTGTAATTTTCCCTGAACTCTCGTCAGTTTGCAGCAGTGTGCATTCACTTAACAGCACTGTGCTCAGATGTTAATAATTAAAGGTATCAGAGGTGATTGGCCAGATCCACTGGTCTAATAAAACAGCTGTAAAAGACCACCTCCCTTAAAGTTACTTTGGCTTCCTCATTTTACCTCTTGCTGGAAGAATTGCTTTATGGGGCAATATTAAAAGAAAAATGTGAATGGCAAAATCCCTACTTCTTCTCTTTTTGCGGAAAAAGAAGCTGCTACCTGGCCTTGAGGTGCAGAATAAATGGCTGTTGGAAAATGTATGTGTTAAATTTTAAATCAATTGACTTCCTTGCCTCAGATGTATCCTGTGATCTGTGTTTCCCCAGAATTCCTTTAACAAGTGCTCTGTTATTTGTCTAAGAGAAGAACGCTCTTTTAAAGACTCTTTCAACTCCCCAGCAGTTTCAGCTATGAATGGAATTAGGAATACAGGGTTTGCTTGACAGCTTTATTGGCACAAAGGCTTCCTTCCGCATTTATTTCTTGCATAATTGAGAGAGGGACAGACTTGCATCCCCTTTTCTCTGTTGAAAGAAATCTTTCTTGAAAGTGAGGATAGGAGGACACAACATTATGGAGTACAAAAACCTCACTTGGGGCTCTTCTCAATAAAATTAATGAAACACAGGAAGGCCTGAAATTTCGTTTAAAAAGTATTTAGAGAAAAAGTCAGAACAATTAGATAAAAATATCTGGGTGGAGTGGTTATTCAGGATACTGACTTTTTAATTGCTGGCTATTATGCCTGTGGAGTACCTCTTACACTTCCTTTGGCTTAATTACTTTAATTGTAGCAAGTGCTTAATTCTGTCCAGTACAGTGCCTGACTCCCTAATTATTTTCCACAGTGTACTTTGTTTTTTCCAAATGAGAGCTGCAAAGTAGAATTATTATTACTACCAAACCCCCTTTTTTTTTTAACTTTTTTTGCCTTTTTTCACCCAGAGATTAAAGGTAGCAAACTTAAGAAATTGTTTGGGTGTTTGGTAATTTTGAAGGGGAATTATTTTTTAAATTTGAGAGTAGGTAGTTCAGTAATTGGATTCACTGTTCTCACTTTCAATGTTAAATCTGCTTTGGACTTTGCTGCATAAATTAGAATTAGTTGGGTTTTTTTCCTTTTTTTTTTTCCCCTTCTCAATGATGCCATCTAATTCAGCACTGAAGACTGCAACAGTAAAAGACAAATCAGAACGTTGTTGTCTGAGTTAAGGTGTGTGTGCTGGTGCTTGGGCTGTCTATGCCCGTGGCAGTCCGTGAAGCGGAATGAGAAGTCGCGCTCCCCCGGCAGGACTGAGTGTAAGCAGGGTCGCTCATGTGACAGGGGTTCCGCTTGCCTCTCTGCCAGGTGTCTGGACTAAGCTGCTTGTATCAGCTCTCAGCACAGCCAGAAAAGGGACTTTCAGTCTGGGGAAGTGCGTCTGTCCGTCCCTCGTGACCTAACAGTGGTGTTGCACTCAGCTGCTCAGAGTTCGTGATAGGAGTCAGACTCCAGATATCTAGCCGTGTGTGTCCATGTGCACGTGAATGTCTGAGCAGAACTGCTGGGATGAAAAGGCTTTAAAGTTAACGTAGTGAAAGATGCCATTACTGAATATTTTCTAAAAATACTGTTTGTGCTGAGTCCAAAGCGATCTGGTGGTCTCCTTACAAAGATTTCTTACAAAAAACTCGGACCTGTTTTCTCATGTGTCGACTTGTTCTCGGCACTGTCTTACATCTGCATTTCCTGGAGTTTAAGGTTTCCCTTCTTCAGGCAACCGCTTCAGTCATACAGCCACTTTCATCTATGAGCAAGTTCACGGTAACTTCTCCAATGAACAGTAGCTGTCTGTATTGATGGTTATTTAAAATTACATGATTCATCAAAACTGGTCTCAGCACTAGGATTTTAATCCGTGCTAGCAGGATCAATCTTTTAGTTTTTCTGTAATGTTCTTACAAGCACACAGAGTTTTCCACAGTGCTGTTGGGAGGTTAGAGACTGGGAGAAAAAAATTCCTTTGTAAACTTGTTCTCATTTAGACAAAACTAACGTCTTGAGAAGAGTTTAATGAATAAATAAGCTAACAGCTTAATGAGAGTGAGCAAATGTGGGAGTTAGCTCTTACCAGGAACATTATTTCATCCGTGCTTCAGCGGGAAGAGTGCCTTTTCCCTGATATTCTTGCGAGTTTTCCCCAGTAATGTAGTTGATTACCAGCCTGACCATATATTTTGTTGCTTGTGATCTTATCAAAGCAGTGTAACTGTAAAAGCAGGTGGAATGGAACAGGAAACAGAGGGAGACGATTTTAAAAATAATGAATAAATTAATTGAAGGTACGGGCTCAAGTAGATGTGTGTGTTATTGTCTCTGAAGTTGACTGAAGGACTGTAGCTGCTGCAGGTCCGCTCTCAGTCAGCATGGAGCCTGGAATGCTGACCTGGTGTTGGAGGCAGCCTGGTGTTCCTCTGGATTCCACAGGGCTGTGGCTGTCTGCTCGCTTCTCCCCTCTCCTCTGTCACAGCTCGCTCACCGGTTAGCGAGACCCAGGCGAGATGGGCTGGAGAAGATAAAGAGTTCTTTGTAAATAAGTCTCCCCAAGGAAATGATCTGCTGTCTTATTGAAGATTAGTTGATTTTGTTTGATAGATGTCTTTTAAAACCTAATTAGATTTTTTTTTTCTATCTGTTCTTTTTAGATTGGGGCATACGATCAACAAATATGGGAAAAATCAGTAGAGCAAAGAGAAATAAAGGTAATAATTTGATAGTGTTTTAGCATTTACTTTTGGGTTTGGCCAGTTATCAGCAGTGCTGTCTGTGGCTGTGTATGCTAATGTAAGTTACAATCTATGTGGTGGTATTTAATACTGGTAAAGTAAAACCAGACTTCTGGAGTGTAACCAAATGTAACCAGCATATTATGCTCTAATCATTTTACATAATTAATAACTGCAGCATTTAAAGTGCTGCCTCTTTCCGTATCTCAGTGCATTTTTTTTCTTTTCAGTTATCTTAAGCCAGGGCTTAGTTGTTTTAGTGCCTCTGTCTTTCACTTTTCTTTGTGATGAATTCTAATGTCAGTTATCTGAGCTCTCTTTACTTTCAGTTAGTTACCTTATACCTGCAGTTTACTTTTCCTCCTTTATGATGCTGTCATTGTTTTGTACAGTTTATTAGACTGGTAAGTACTTCAGGCTTTGTTTCCCTGAACAAGCAGTTTAACAGTGTTCTTTGCATTTTGGTTTAACTAACAGTGCCATCAGTGTCTGCCACATTGCTAAATTGTTCTGGAGAAAAAGAAATCAATCCTATATATCTCAGAGTTTTGTGGATTGTATATTATGTCATACTTGGTGATGCTGAAGTTAATTAACATTTTCTTGCAATTAACCTTTTTTTCTTCAAATACTGCACACAAGAAGTATGCTATTACTGCATGAGTTTTAAGGGATTGCTAATTCTTACCGATAGCAAAACGCACATTGCTCCAGCTGCTCGGCAGAGAGCTGGGCGGCTGGAGTTTTGCCAGGCACCTCGGGTTTCTGGGAGGTGCCTGGTGGATCAGCATCAGCTACATCCAGGATAAGTGCTGTTAATTCAAGCAGGAGCCTATTGCAGGAAAATGGTGTCTCGTGTGTCTGAAGTGTGCAGGGAGAGAGCTTTCAGAAATGTTCTTGACAATCACTACACCTGACTGCAAACTGAATTATTACATGTTCTCAGGGTCCCTTCCATGACTGAAAACCAGTCACCATTAAGACAGAAATTCTTGTAGCTTCTATATAATAGGACATTATTCAAATTGCAAATAATGCTTGGTGCTTATTTGAAATGCATCTCGTTTGACTCAGGAGTCCAATAACTAACAAATTAATGATGGTGTCTCTGTGAGTTTGTGATGACCGAGTTCAGAGTAATGATGGTAACACTGAAACAGACTACTTAGTTCAAGCATTGCAGGTTTAATCTCAAAGCTACTACACCAATGTTTATAAATGAACTTTACTAAAAATCTAAGAAATTACGTTTTTTAAGTAGAAAGACTGATTTTGGTACTATAAATGTAGCTTAGTTAGAACTATAAGAGAATCTATTAAGATTAATTTTAAAATTTCTGCAAAAATTTTTTACAATAGGGGTTGTTTCTAAGCATTTTTAATTAAATTTTATTTTTACTCTTAGCTGAAATGTGTTTGGTGCTAAATAGAAATTATATGAATTAACTAGATGGTCTTGAACAGTATGAAACAGCATGAATAGTTTTTAAAAAATTACCTTTAGTTTGAAACACTGCTGTTTTTCACGTATATTACAGATACTTGTGAGGCATGAAGAGAGTGGAGCAATTGCATCTTAATAATTGGAATTCTTTCACTGTGTGTGGCAAAAAGTTGAAGAACCAATTCAGTGTAGTCCATGGACACTTAAAGCATTTGATCTGACTGATGGGATTTTTAAGGAATGTCTCACCACTTCTTTTCCTATGAAAGATGCACCAAGTTACACTGTTGATTTCTTTTTATTTTTCAGAATTCTTTCTTTAAAGTGAAAACATAATTTTAGCCACAGTGGTGTAAATTTGTTCTAGGACTGTGCATGTGTTTCCAGGGGCTTGTTTCCTCTAAGAGGCACATACATCTTTATTTAGACTTTTAAGAAAAATCTTGAAGCCCATAAGGAGTAATAAGTTTGAAAATTATAACATTCAGCATTTGATTTTTAAGCTTTACATTTTATTGTGAAATAGAGTGGCTCACACAAGTTTTCACAAGTATCTGTAGCTGGTTCTAGAATTATAAGAATTTCCAATTCTAATTATGGGCTTGTTCTCTAATTCCACATAAAATTTCTGCAGTTTTAAGTTTTACTGTAAAAATCTTGCAGGTTAAACTCTTTGGAGTCCTGTAGTCTGCAGTACAACTCTTTTTTTTTGTATTTGTCATCCTCAGAGCACATTCTGTCCTATCCATGTTTCAGTTCTGTGTATTGATTTTGCTTTAAAGTAAACTCTCATTCTTCTAATAGACACATCAGGTGATGACTGTAGTCCATTGTGAACAGTTTAATTTCTTTTAATTATTACTTTTATTTCAGAAAAAAAAATCCAGTTGAGTTTAGATATGAGAAATACTTTGAGGTGCACTCTACCCATTTGAACAATTTGCTTGATATTGTTCTTATGAAGATTAACGTTACCAGATTTCACTGGTCTTTCTCTCACTGATGATAATTTCATTTTTATGCTTACATCTGAATTTAATGTTTACATTTAAGAAATAATTGTTTCTACACACGGGTGAAATAAGATCGCTGTGGAAATCTACAGTTCACCAGAGAATTCGCCTGCTTTTGGAATGAAGACAGTTAAACCACTTCCACTAATAGCATTTACACCCAAAATATATTTTGAAATACTGTATTTGACTCTGTGGAATCGCTGTTGGCTAATGTGACCAAGAGCCTAATCTTAAGGCATCTGAATAAACTCACAGACTCATCAGAATAACCTCTGAGGTTTGAGAGTACAGCATCACATTTTGGCTTTGAAAACAAACTTGGAAGTTTTGCAAGATAGTTTGGCTCTTCAGCAAAGGAAGATGCTGTTTCTGAAAGACAAAATAAGCTTGATGTTTTCCTGCTGTTTTCCCGTTGTGTGGGGTTTTTTCCCTCTCTTTTTCAAAGGCTAATTTATATTCGCTATTAAGAAGTTGTCAATACTTTCTAGAATTTGGATTTCTGACAGTGGAACTTGCTGGTTAGTGGCTCTGGCATTATGACATAATTTGTTATCTAGGTTTGGAAATGATGAATTGCTATGTGAGTATTTTGTGAAGTTTAATTAGACATCTAAGAACAAAAGAGATTCAGAAAAGTATTTTATTGCAAAAGTTCTGAAAACCTAATACAAATGCGTTACTAATTCTTGCAAGTGTGTGCATATGTTGTCTGCATAACCCCAAGCCATGGGACATGAGTGCTCAGTGCTTAACTTCGTTCAAAAAGTTTCCTAATGGGTCAGTCATTGGTTGGGATTTATTTAGATGGTAAAGTGTGTAAAAGGTATGTATTGTGCCTTGTTCCTTGGAATGTTTGGGGTTTTTTGTAGTGCTTTAAATCTGTGAAGTTGCCATTTGCCTGAATTTTCAAATAGCATTGTAGGTTAAATACAATTACTGACCACATCAACGTTTTCTTCTTTTGTAATGTCTGCCATCTGCATGAATGTATTTTGATAGTATTTGCCTATTGCAGGGTTTGAGAAACAAACCAAAGAAAACAGGACATGTGAAACCAGACCTCATAGATGTTGACCTTGTGAGAGGTAGGTCCAGAGCTAGGAAAAACTGAATTGCCCAGTATAAAAATAACTGCCATCCTGTGTCTTGTAACAAAAGTGTATTTGCAAATCTTAAAAAAACCCCACCCAACCCTACATAACTCTTCTCTAAAGAAGATGGATAGGAAATATTGTTAACAGGTGACCTCTAGATTAAACTGAAGACCTAAAAACACGATTTAAATTTTGTTCTATAGATTTAGATTTTTAAAACCCCACACACATATGGATTGTCATGGCTCGAAGTTTTGGAGTTATTGATTCAGAAATCTCCTATGGCCATGCATTCAGACTTCTTCCAAATCTTCTGACATCTAGAGGAAAGGTTATGTTGAAATTTCTGGAGAGCAAAAATTGCCTTGAATATTTCTTGCCTTGAATATTTCTTGCCTGTTTTAATAACAAAGTGGCAACAGAAGGTCAGATGATAATATAAGACTTAAAAAAAGTCTTTATTTAGTCTTAATTTATTTTTATCTTTATTTAATTTCCCTCATGCAGACTAGGGAAAATACTATTTAGATTCTTTTTTTTCCATGAGCCCAGCAGCCAGCATGGTCTCCTGAATCCATTCCAGGCAGTGCTCTTTGCATCCAGTCTGGAAGTAATTGAAAACCCTGCTTTGCTCTGGCCCTTAGAGACACACAGGTTCCCTCACACCCAGAGCTGGCCCTCAGAGACCCCCTCGCCCCCTTGCTCCCAGGCTGCTTCTGGCTTGATCTTCCCTAGAACTCAAACACTCATGCTCCTTCAGGCTGTTGGCATCAGAGACACATGGCCCACAGCTCTTGCTCTGACCTCTGACTCCCAGTGCTGGTGCTCAGCCCCCTGTGTGCATGAGTAGACCACCCCTCACCCAGGAGAGAGTTAAAGGAATTTAATAAGATAGCACAGACTGCGCTGGTCAGGCATCTGGCACGGCCAGCCTAGAGCCCACGTCTTATGAGGAGTGGGTGAGGGAACTGGCTTTGTTTAGTCTGGAGAAAAGGAGGCTGAAGGGAGACCTTATCAATGTCTACAACTGCCTGAAAGGAGGCTGTAGAGAGATGGGGGTTAGTCTCTTCGCCCAAGTAACAAGCAGAAACTTGAGGAAATGGCCTCAAGTTGTAGCAGGGGAGGTGTAGATTGGATATTAGGAGAGATTTCTACACCAAAAGGGTTATCAAGCAGGGAAGTGGTGGAATTCCTGTCTCTGGAAGTATTTAAAAGAGAAGTGGATGAGGTGCTCAGTAACATGGTTTTGTGGTAGTTTTGTTATCGTTAGTTTGATGGTTGGACAAAATGGTCTGAAGGGTCCCTTCCAACCTAGACAATTCTATGGTTTTATGACAAGCAGTGTATGGAACCACAGTTATTTACACATGACCCTCTTTTATCCCCTTACACCTCTATTTCCCCACGCTTGTTCCTCCCTACATCCCTTAAACACCTCAATTTTCCACCCTTAGTTTCCTCCCTAAACATCCTGTAACAAGTCCTGTGCAATCTGAGCTCCTTTTCCCCTGTCCCACACCTTGGACAGCAAACCTCTTTTGTCTGAAAGGTGATCAGGAGAACTGCTCCCAGTGGCTCATGGTGTGGGTTTCACACCTGGACAAGGGGGCTGCTGGCTCTGCTGGGATAGCCCTGGGAGGGGCTGGTCAAGGTATTCCTTTCTTGGATTCCTGCCTGCCCTTCTGCCTCTGTCCTCCTCTGGGGTTGTGGAGATGGGCCTTCTGTGGCCTGATAGCCCCGGTGATGAGTCTAGAAGAACCCGGGCAGGGTGTTATTTGGCTGCCCTTCCTGCCATTGTCAGTTCCTCTGTGGGTGTGCAGGTGGGCTGTTATCACATCACCCAACACTGCAACTGTTTAAAAATGAGAATGCGAGAGAAAGAAATAAAATCAAATAACATCTGTACTTGGAAGAAACTGGGTGTTTATAGGCATTAAGGAACAAGAGTAGACCACTTCAATGTAGTGATATACATGAATAGTATTTAAGTGACTCCTTTGCATATATGTCTAAGCTGGTATTAAAGTAGTTCCAGTCCTGTCAGTGTTTTTCCTCTGCCAGCACAGAGCTCAGTAATGCCAGTTCTGCTCCTGAACAAGGCAGAGATGGTGTAGCAGCACGCAGTAGTTACCCTTTCCAAGCAGTAACATAATTAAGTCACACCCCCATTAAGTAGATGTTACAGTTTTCTGGCTGCCAGAGAAGTGAGAATTTGTGGGAAGAAAAAGAAATGGAAGGGTATGAGAGAGAAAGGACATTTGAATGAGCGAGAGGAGAAATGGTGTAGAAGAGACAAAGATAAATTATTTGGGTGGCTTCCTTGCTCCTGGGGATAGTCCTCAGTTGGACAGATGGTCCTCTATACTTGTCAGCCTTATTCTGTTTTCCTGAATGATGTGGCTGGAGCAACTTAGAGATGTTGATGTTTTATCTCCCTTTACTGTATCAGGAAATGCTCTGCTGTGCCTGCATGGGCATGAGGAGGTTCATGACTGACTGTTGCTCCATATCAAGTTTCTTATACCTCAGTGAAACAGAATAAGAGTTAATGATTTGTTGTAAAATAATTTTGACAATTTACATAAATTTTGTATTGAGGAGATAATGAAATGATGGAAGTACGAGATTTATTCAAATAATTATCTTTAAAAAATATATTAATAACTATCTTAACTACTCTGTTATTGAACAACTAAAGTTATTATTTACCATTGCAAGGAAATATATTGAAATTTCTTTTCTTTTTTTAAAGGATCTGCTTTTGCTAAAGCAAAACCTGAAAGTCCTTGGACATCTCTGACCCGCAAAGGAATCGTGAGAGTTGTTTTCTTTCCGTTCTTCTACAGGTGGTGGCTACAAGTGACGTCGAGGGTCATCTTTTTCTGGCTGCTTGTTCTTTACCTTCTTCAAGGTAGAGTTGGATTTCAGGCTCAGCTTTGAATAAATGTTCGAATTTCATTCCAGTATTTTCTGAAATGCTGGACCCAAGCATGTGTCTCTTGATGAACATTCCTTTTACATGTATAAAGGAGGCATACTGAAAATTTAAGGATTTCCTCACAGGCTTTCTTCAGCACACGCGTTAGTTTTTCATCTCTCTGTATAATTTAGGTTTCCAGGATTCTCTATCTCACTTGAGGGCTGAGCAATATCAAATAAACCTCTGACTTAGGCAGTGGGTTTTGATTTGGGCTTTTGTTTTTTTCTGGTACTTGTGCAGATCAAGTGCTCTGATCAAGAAGCAAGACAGGCCAGAGCTGCCAAGGTGCGTGCAGTTTGTGCAGCCTCGTAGGATGATCTGTTTCACCAGTTTCCAGTTGTCCTTCCATGTATTATTTTGTCACATCAGAGGCAGTCAGCTTCTAGCTTATACTTTAGTCAGACCTCAGCCATGCTTCTGAATGATTGGCAAATGAGGGACTTACTGTCGTGTGCTTCTGTTATTTTTTCCACTGCAATGGTGAGACTATGCATCTTAGTCTTATATTTCCTATATTATAGAAGGACTTTTGGGTAACTGTTAACAAACAGAAGGCAATTCACAGCTTTCAGGATGCTCAATCTTGAGTGCTAGTAATCTGACATTGTGCTTCTCTTAATTATATGTAATTTATAAGATGAAAATTCGAAAGGGAAGAATGTGAAGTCAGTATCTAACAGTGTGAAGGTCACCAAATGAGTAAGTCTATGAGAAGCATGTGCAGCAGAAATGGAACAGAAGGTTAATGAGAGTTGGGAGTAGTTTACGTACCCTGAGAAGCTAAATGACTGATAAGTTTTAAATCCAATTAAAATACAATATTACTTTTTCAATTTTGCCATCTGTCCTAGCAGTTGTGAATCACTGTATCGGCTGGAAATTGTGTTTCAAACAAGAAATGGAGTTGTTTTTTTTAAAAAAGACAACACTGCCTCTTGTGTGAGCAGCTATAAAATTACTTAAGCAATTCCTGTGCCCCAAAACTTGAAATATTAATGTGGTCTCCTATCAAAACTGCTCCTTGTCTCCATTTCTGAGATAGGTGCCAGAGAAGTATTGTGGTGTATACTATAGTGCCAGATCCCATAGTATTAATAATTTTAATCTCGTTTATAGTAATATAGGTAGTAAAATACATAAGTTATAGTTCATTTGTTACCATGTTCATAGGTGGTTTATTCTGAGAAATGCCATTATAGTAATTTTTTATGTTCCCATTCTTAAATTTATTTTAAAAATATACCCACACTTCATTTGTGAAGCTTTCAGAAGACTCTAAATGCAGCAAAATAGTGAGACACTGCAGATTCTCAGTGCAAGCACAAGCAAGTTTTTTAAGACACTGATTACAGAGCTATCATGTAATTAACTTTTTCCCCTCAGATTTCTTGGGACCTATGATTTACTAAGTTATGGTTGGAATACATAATTTCCCTAGTTCATATAGTCTGTAATGTCACAAAATAATTCTGATATTTCTGAGATGGTAAATTAGCACTTACTGGGGAAGAATTATTGATGTCCCATATTACACTATAATCCAACTGTTTGAAACACTTGTCATTTAAATTCTGCTGAATTAACTGCAGAGGTTCTGATGTTTTTTAAAATGAATTAAAATGTACATGTAAGTGACAGAAATTGTTATTGGAAACTATTTAAAATAACCCCCCTCAAGTGTCTCCTTTTAGCACTTCTATGTAAGATTTGCCTGTATTTTACTCAGAAAGTGTGCTCATTTATTCATTTAATATGAAATTGGAAAAGCAGCACCAAAACATCAAGAATTTATTACAAAAACTGAACAATGAAAAAAATTCAAATTCCAGTGGCCATATTTCTGCCCTCAATCTGAATTTTGTATTGTAGCTCAGTTTGTCACTATGACAGATTCTCACTGACACTGTTGTAAAATGGTCTGACTCTATTTTGTTTATATGTGTTGCCTTGAACGACTTAATTTAATTAAAAAATATTTTCTCTAGCTTTATGAACTGCGATACTTGAAATTGCTGGGCTTTAGCAGGGTACTTGCTAGCACTGTGAGTCTACAGAAAGTAATTTTTTCCTTGGCTGTTTATTTAAACTTCAGATTTTATTTGCATTGGTTTCCTTTAGTAGAAAGCATGCTTGGCAAAATATGTGATAAGAGAACTACAGAGAAATGTATTTTGTCCAAGGTCATGGAACAGACTTTTTCTTCTGAGTCATCCAGTTTATAGCATTACCTCATTTTTACTTTAAAAACGTGTCTGTGTTTTAATAGGAAAATGAAGAGTGAAGGTATAGTGTGCAGCTTTTATGTATATTTCTTAAGTATTAAAGAAGAAACTTTAATGGTGATATAATGATTGTTTATTGTGGTGATATATATATATATAAACTTGGTAATACAAATATTTCAAAGGTTTAAATGCTATAAAAATAAATGCTTGTTGGTCTTCGAAATGTACAATTGCTTTCTTTGATACAGCTTTTTGCTCTAAGTGATATAATTTCATTTATGTCTGTTTCACAAAGTAAACCGTTGTAATTGAGAAACATACAAGTCCACATACTATAAAGAAGTAAAGAAATAATCAAAAGTGGTGTAAGAAATTCTGTTCTGAAATTCTGTCTAGGGAAACTTAGCTGTTGGTAGGAGCAATTCTAGGAGAATCTGAACTGCAGCATATTGACACACTGTGCAGAAAGAAGTTCTTGGACTTCCCTCCCATCCTACTGAAAAGATCAGGAAATTGGGAACATTTTCTTAAATCTTTGTGAAACTTCATGGTGGGAATCTGTGATCTATGGATTTGTATCTTCTGGGGGAAGATGATTTCTTCTAGATCACTCAGCTTTGCTGGATGTTTTTTAAGTGGCAGCAGAAATCTTGTAGTGGAGTTTGAAGTTACTGTGTGGGGACCTACTCCTGCAAATCATTTCACATGGGTCTGTGGAGCTCGGTGTTCTCAGGAGTATAAGCATATCCAAATTGAATGGTAGGAGTCAAAATTGGCTACTTATTTACACTTTATGAAGCTAATTGTATATGTGTGGAACTCAGATAAGTTCATTTAGAAAGAGGCAATATTACCTGTCCCTTTTTTGTCTATATTTTAGTAAGTTGGATTTCCGATGGATGCATGGTGTCTTTTTGGGAAACCTCCTACAGCAAAAACCTACTCTGCGTATAGTCATAAAAGACACCCTGTGTTCTACATAACACTTTTGTGCTGTAGTTTAAGAAAAAGACTGGTGGGAAAATTGGAAATAAATTACCACAATCAAAAATAATTCCATTGCTTTGTACATTCAGTGTCTTTTTAATACTGGTTGTCTTGATAAAAAACATTTCATGAAAAAACCTATCTAGTCTCTTCTTAGTGGAAAGCACTGCATCCTGCTGTCTGCTGTGTAGGCATGGCTTCATGTGAGCTATTTTAGGTGTTTGAATGTGGCATACAAATTTGCATTTGGCTATATTTTTTTCAATTAATTTTAGAAGAGAGCTGGTGAAAGCTGTTGAATTTGTACCATGTATTTCTTGTGCTAGGAATAGGTTTAATTACTGTGCCTTTCACTTCTTAGTGGTACGAGAACAAACCCAAGCTCTCATGGGATGTGCAGATGTTAGGCATTGGGGAACTATTCCTGTTCTGTTTCCAAATTGTTTCTTGGAGTTTCTGGTGTATTTTCTTCTTGGTGGCTTCTCTTTAGCTGAGTTACAGAAAACAGTTGCAGAACACAGCGCTTCAAGTCATAGAGGCAGAGCAACAAACAAGAACATGAAGTAAGCAGAGAAAAGAGAAGGATTGCCTCTTCTTTCTGCCCCATGTCTGCTAAATGTCTTTAGATTGACCTGGAGCATGTAAAGAGGTTTGTGATGTATAGAAGTGGTAGGTCTCTGGGTACCGGAGCAAGAAGAGCTGCATGGGTGTTGGCTATATATGAAAATCCGCATATAGGGATACAAAATTAACGGTGGAATTGGAAGCCATCTCTTTTCTATCTACAAGTGCTAGTTGGAGTCCTAGCCACTTCAGCTGGACTACCTCATGGTTGATGTGGTTTGTCTTCGATCTTTCCTCATTACTAGAAAGTATACACACAAATATATATGAAATGTGTACAGGGTTGCACTTATGTATGTCTGTCTATCCATATGGGCAGTTTTGTCATTTGACTGGAATATACAGTTTCAAATGGTTTCTGCATTTATGTATAAAGAGTTTCTAGTCTCAAGTCTGTTGGCCCTTACAGTGTTGAAATGTTATTCCACAGAATAACAGGTTGGTTGAGGCTGGTGGGGACCTCTGGAGATCATTTAGTCCAAATCCCTGCTCGCAGCAGGGTCAGCTGGAACAGGTTGCTCAGGGCCAGATCCAGCCAGGGTTTGAATAGCTTGAAGGACGGAGAGACTTCAGTCTCTCTGGATGATGTGCTCCTGGTTTGATGGTTCCTGTGGTCACCTAATTTGTTGGTTGTGCTGCAGCATTATAGGTGGTACAGAACTAAATTTATTTGGGCTAATTTAAGGATGTAATTTGTTTTTTTTGTTTGTTTGGTTGTTGTTTTTTTTCTGTTTTCCTACTGAAGTTTCACCTTAAATGTGTTTCATGACAGGTTTAGCATTCCAAATGCTTTTTTCCCCCCCCCTTACTTCATTCTGCTGCCTTTTTTGAGCGATAGCTGTAATATCAAAAGTGTCAAAGAAAAGATAGGTATTAAGAGAGTAGGCGACTGTTTAAATCTTTATTACTGCCTATTTCATTNGTTTCACCTTAAATGTGTTTCATGACAGGTTTAGCATTCCAAATGCTTCTTCCCCCCTCCTTACTTCATTCTGCTGCCTTTTTTGAGCGATAGCTGTAATATCAAAAGTGTCAAAGAAAAGATAGGTATTAAGAGAGTAGGCGACTGTTTAAATCTTTATTACTGCCTATTTCATTGCAATCGTGATTCCTTCTTCTCGGCATTGCGTGGGTTGGTTTAAAATGCGGATAAAGGACTACATCTGTTTCTCTTTTTAACAAAAGCCACCGTTTCAGACATTTCAAATATTGAACTCAACTTAATTTCCCTTCTTTTCCAGTTGCTGCTGTAGTGTTATTCTATACAGCCCAAAGCCCACATAATATACCTCTGACTGAAGTAATTGGGCCAATATGGCTAATGTTGCTACTTGGAACTGTGCATTGTCAGATTGTTTCTACACGAACTCCTAAGCCACCTCCCAGCACAGGGGGTAAAAGAAGAAGGTATAGTCTATGTTAAAGTACTTGTCATTTAGGATTGTTAAACTATTCTAAAGAACATGCATGAAAAAATATGTAGGGGTTTACAGTCTCTGCTTTGCAGGAAACGGGATATTGGTGTTCTGGATTTATCCGAAACTTTCAAATGGGCATTTAATTAGTGCTCTTTGACTTTTACCCATTGAGTCATTTATGCCTCGTTTTAATTAAATGTGATATTTTATCTCAAAGCAGTCTCTATCTGAATAAGGGTGGAGTGGCAGTATTCATGTTAGTGCAAATTTTGTTTTGGAATTCCATACAGTACTGATTAATGGTCTATCTGTGGGAAGTATACATTAAAGGAGATGCTATTGGAAACGTAGAACTTAAAAGTCTTCCAGCACTTCACTAAATATGGTTTGCTACAGTGAACCGTGCCATTAAATTGGGAAAGCCTGTTGAATGTTGCAGGTCTAAGCCTCTGATGATGAGATGAAATGTATTTTTGGTTTAAGTGTTATGATAATGCATAAGTCTTATGCTTAGTTTTATTAAATGGCGTCTACTAAATTGACATGATAAAGCTTTGGCAAAGTATTTTGAAATCTCGCTTGGTTTTGCATGTTTAAACTGCTGAACACGATACTAGAACCAGTACAGTGCACTCATAAAGCTACCTTCCAATTTTAATCTCTTCTGATGAAGGAAATTAAGGAAAGCAGCACACTTGGAAGTACATAGGGAAGGAGATGGCTCTAGTACCACAGATAACACACAGGAGGGAACAGTGCAGAGCTACGGTACAAGCACCCCTTGCAGTATTGGCGCTGTCTTCAGAGATATCTGGCATGCTGCTTTCTTTTTATCAGGGTTTGTATTTATTCAAGGCTATATATGTGTTAGAGATGCAGTATCCCTTTTCTAAAGTAAACATTGGTCTAATGATTAAACTTCTCTTGATCCAGTTTTTGTTCGTAATAGTAAACTCATCTCAGTATTTCAACATGTCCTAATGTGTTGTTTCTTGGCTTCTGCAAGTGCTGATGCAATAATTTTGAAAAGATATGGAATTAGCGTTTAATTAAAGGATGTTGTGGTGTAGGAGCACTCTGTGTGGGCTCTCAGGGATGAACCAATGCAGTTTCTCAATTTTAATCCAATGAGAAAATTTGATTCTTTAATTTTACTTTATTACATTAGCTGCTTATTACTCTGAGAAAACACTTATTGGACTCTATCACTTTCATCAAATCACACACTTTTACTGAAGGAAAAGCTTTCAGGATTTAAACAGTCACTGCATTTCTTTACAAATGAATATCAAAGATACTGTTTCTAATGATTGGAAGAAACATGTAACCCTATTACATTCAGTAGCTGTTTTATGATCAATTTGCTAATGCAGTGCCCTGAGGAATTACAGGGTTTTTTTTAAAAGCTTTGTGTAGCAGTTTGTGTTCAAGGTATGCTGTACACACAGCACTGTGAGTGCTTTATATCAGTATTTATCAACAAGAGGAGATTTGCTCATGAAATGATTCTGTGAAAATAGCAGGAAAGAGAGAAAAGGGATATTGCAAATTATTTCATTGGTGTTTTGTTGTGCATGCNAATGAAGAAATGACTGCTGTTCTTTGGGTCTGTATACATTACTTTCTGGTATGTTTGGATCGTAATCTTGTAAACCTTTGAGTGTTTTCCTTTCGTTGAAGACACTGATCTGCAATAAAAGGAGGGGTGTTGGAAGATACACTTATTTTCCTTACCTTCCCTCGTATTGGGCTGTTTTCCATTGAGAAGGGCTGTGAGGGACTTGCTCTAAAGACTTGTTTAAACCATTTAATGAAGATAGTGTGTATATATAGCAATGTTAAGCCTCAATGATGACTACTTAGTGTATCTAGTATCTTCAAAGGATAAAGAGCACAGAGTGACTGAGAACCCTCTAAGTAGCCCTTAGTCATTTGTACCTCTTCAATTGCAGAGGCACAGTTGTTTGCATGTCTGGAGCCATAAACCCATATCAAGAACTTGTCCAGCTGAAAAATCCCCAGGAGAACATGCAGATCAGTAATTTTTTCCATGATAATATAAAGAGTTTTGTCGTCACAGTGGTATGGCAGAGTGGGGCTGGGAGTGAGTAAGCAAGAGCGNGGAGGGAACAGTGCAGAGCTACGGTACAAGCACCCCTTGCAGTATTGGCGCTGTCTTCAGAGATATCTGGCATGCTGCTTTCTTTTTATCAGGGTTTGTATTTATTCAAGGCTATATATGTGTTAGAGATGCAGTATCCCTTTTCTAAAGTAAACATTGGTCTAATGATTAAACTTCTCTTGATCCAGTTTTTGTTCGTAATAGTAAACTCATCTCAGTATTTCAACATGTCCTAATGTGTTGTTTCTTGGCTTCTGCAAGTGCTGATGCAATAATTTTGAAAAGATATGGAATTAACGTTTAATTAAAGGATGTTGTGGTGTAGGAGCACTCTGTGTGGGCTCTCAGGGATGAACCAATGCAGTTTCTCAATTTTAATCCAATGAGAAAATTTGATTCTTTAATTTTACTTTATTACATTAGCTGCTTATTACTCTGAGAAAACACTTATTGGACTCTATCACTTTCATCAAATCACACACTTTTACTGAAGGAAAAGCTTTCAGGATTTAAACAGTCACTGCATTTCTTTACAAATGAATATCAAAGATACTGTTTCTAATGATTGGAAGAAACATGTCACCCTATTGCATTCAGTAGCTGTTTTATGATCAATTTGCTAATGCAGTGCCCTGAGGAATTACAGGGTTTTTTTTAAAAGCTTTGTGTAGCAGTTTGTGTTCAAGGTATGCTGTACACACAGCACTGTGAGTGCTTTATATCAGTATTTATCAACAAGAGGAGATTTGCTCATGAAATGATTCTGTGAAAATAGCAGGAAAGAGAGAAAAGGGATATTGCAAATTATTTCATTGGTGTTTTGTTGTGCATGCTGCATCGTAAATATAGCAACACTAACATGTCTGTCATATTGTGATACGTTCTCTTAACCACTAAGAAAGCTTATCTGTGTTGCATTCTGGGAATGTCTAGTTGAAACTCTGGAGAATTTTAAAATTGAAAAAATGCTGCAGGAGGAGAGTTCATGTGACTTTTCCCTTTGTGTAGATTAAGGTAGCTTTGGCAAACCATGAGTCATAT
>VZTM01011683.1:76842-91854 GCA_013400555.1 Jacana jacana
ATTTACATTTGTTTCAAATATAGATCTAAGAAAGCAAAAAACTCTATAGATAAATCCACTGAGACTGATAATGGCTACGTGTCCCTTGATGGGAAAAGGACAGGTAAAAACAGTGAAGAATGTGCCCAGGCTCAGGAACGTCGCTGTGAAGTGATTAAGCCAGAAGAGTCGGGGTGGAGCACTGCGACGGTGAGAGATACCTTCAGCAATCACAGTCATCACAAAGTAAGTGTGCTTTGTTGCCTCTAAAGCAGGATTATTAATCCGTCAAATGTTATGTGAGGTGTATTTTTATGATGCTTTTGATGCATTCTTATCTACTTTATTCTTGAAAATGTTTTTAAAATGAAATTAGGTTTAGGATCTTGGGTCCAAAAACTTACGTTTAATATGTTAAATTCTTCTATTCTATTTCTAAATACTTCTATTCTTCTATTAAGTCTTTCCTTTTTTTTTAGGTGGATTGTTACTGGCTTCTAAATGTTTTTTTGCCATTCTGTATTTCAGTCCACAAATTTGTATGCTGTCTTTATCTGTGGGTCTTTACACACCAACTAAACACACTGTACCTTTTCCTGACTCTTTGATACTCTGGGCACAGGTCTGTCTCTGTGCTAAAATGGAACAAATCTTGGGTTACAGACAATTGGTAATTTTGAGGTCATTCTGAGTGTTTCCCCATGAATCATCTTCCTTTTCCTTTATTTATTTTTGTATTTACTGTATTTTATACAGTAGGAGATGGAGAAAGTGCGATTTCCCTCTCAATGAAGTAGGCAGGCCTCTGGAAGCACAGGAAGTGGTCATGAAGGATGGCAGAACTTTTGATTTGTCTGGGTCTGATTATCTTCTGTATTTCCTATTTTCATCTTACCAGTCTATGGAATAGCTTTTCCAGACTCTCTCATCGCTGACATTTGCACATGTATTGAGTGCCATGTTAGATTGTTCTTTAGTATAATATGAACTCGCCCTTCATCATCTGAGAAATGTTTAGTTTGATATCACAACTTCCCTTTTATAATCCCTGCTGTACCACTTCATTTTTGACAATTGCAAATTTGTTAATATCTGATTTAACTGAGCAGAGAGAATAATGTTGCAGAAAGAAATTTGATTTCAGTAGTTAAGAATGAGACCTAGTAAGTATGAACGTGTGTCTTACTAATACTTTATTTCTTGCACTAGGATACTCACAGGACTGTGACAAATTTATCAGATGAGGTTTCTAGTGAAGAAGGGCCTGAAACTGGATATTCTTTACGTCGCAATGTAGAACGCACTTCTAGTGACTGTACACTTCGAAACAGGAAATCTCACCATTATAAGAAACACTATCCTCTGGAGGTATGTCTTTTTCCATTGCTTCTTCTCTGGAAATTGTTAAAATAACTTGATTTCTTATTGAATAGATATATTTTTCTTATTCTGTATTAGATTTTAGGAGTCTGTTAATTGGAAGTCATGTGAGTTGGAACAGGGATTTAAATTTTTAAAAAATTATTACTTTATTTTAGTGACAGTGTTTTGTAATTAAGATGTTTTTATTTAGTTGGTTTGAGCTTCATCCTATTTTTCAATTTGTTGTGAGGAGCCTAAAATACATTCTGTGGATCTTGTATTAGGTTACAGAGAGCTCTGTTGCTGTCTTTTGACACCAGTTTATCTTCTGTGGAAACTTGATTTGGTACAAATCCAGTAGTAATTGGCAATATGCAAATTTTCATCATACTAGTGCTGCTGTTTCTCTCTGTTTAATTAGGGTTTTGGATCCACTAGCCTTCTTGTGGACAAGTCTGATTGACTCCCCCTCTGAATTTTTATTCCCTCATATTTATTGAAACAATAATTTAAAATATTGTCATGAAATCTTAACAAAATTGTTAATGCATCAGAATACTGAAATTTTAAGAGGCTTGATGACATCATATTCATGGATTCCATACTAGCAGAGTCCTTAATTGTAAGGACTGAGACATTAAAAGAGAAAGGGGTACATTATTGTGTTTTTATTTATTTATAATTTAAAAGAAATTATGCTCTTTTTTGCTAATGGTATGGAACCTACCAGATATATGGAACATTCTTTTCAAAGGTTGTATTGCTATTTTTTCACTAGAACTATGAGAAAAGAGTGTAAAGAGTAATTTTAGCTCTGACCAAAGTCCGCTCACAGATGGGTTGAATAGGCAGCCTCCTGTGTGAGCTTTCTACTTGACACAAGAAACCTTTCCTTGGAAGGGATCAGATATTACTTTCTCTGATAATACTTGTAAAGCTTTACTCCTGATGCTTTGCATAAAAACATTATTAGATAAGCTTTTCTTCTATCTTTTCACTTATTTCTCACAGACATTGGTTAAAAAGATCCAGAAAGCTAATTGATTAGAGTGTTTCATGCCTTTTTGCTTTAGGATAGCTGAGCAGGTCAGTACTCAGAACTGTTTCATGTGACAGGAGATGTTTCTTGACTGTAGGCTTGTGCAGCTGGTAGTGCCTGACAAGAGGCAGCGGGAAGATGTGGTTACAGTCAATTATTCTCCTGTGTAGAGTGCTGCACAAGTCGGGAGGACTCTGTAGGCATATGCAGAAACTGGAGAGACTAAATTTGCTGTGTGCATAGCTTGGGGAGTAGTATTTTCACTTGTGCCCCGTTTACTCCTCCGACTGATGCCATGAAAGAGGAAGCCTTTCTTTGCTGTTACCAACTTGCCTCCCCCACATGATTACAAAGGAAATGAAACAATAGTTTTCATGAAAGCTTTCTTTGTATTATAAAAACAATAATTACTGAAGTCAGTGGATATACTCTCAACTTCTGTCCTGTTTCTTTTCTCTTCATGTTTACGTGTCAACTTAATTGTTATTTGAGCAAGCTTTTTTAATATTCTTACTTTATTAACTTCAGGACTCAATGGTACCCAGGAGAGACTGCCTTCTACAAATAATTTTTTCTTTTTTTCTTTTAAGAAATACTTCAGACTTTTGCTGCATTTGATTTTATCCCTCGCTTTGTCAAAAAAAAAAACAAAAAAGAGAAAAGGAGTTCAGACCAAATTTTTTCTAAATATTTCTTTACAAAATTGCTTAAATCAAAATACATGAAGCATGACTCTCAGGAAGAAAAAAAGAACATTTCTTTAGATTGTAGTGCATTACAAATCATATTAAATTAGTAGGTCTGCTGAAACATTGCTTGGTTATTATTTTCAGTGTAGAAGATTGTCTGTGTTCTTAACAGAACCTAGTAGAAATCTGTGTTAATTGGGAATGGAAATTGCAGAGGATGGCCATGAGTAGGCTGGCACTGCTTTTAAGACTACCTGCCTGTCTTGCAGGAAATGGATTCTGCTTACTGCAGAGGGTAGTTCTCATTGTGAAGACAATGTTAGGTTTTTTTCCTCTGTGTGTGTGTGTGAAGGTTTGAATCTCCCAAATATAATCCTTTTCTTTCTTTATCTAAGAGATATAGGTAAAATTTGAACATAATAAGGCGTGCTTCTTTCTCAAGTGCAGTTTGTTTAAAATAATTAAAAATTTATATACGATTTAAAAATTTATATATATACACAGATTACACATATACCTAGCTATAGCTATATAGACTAGTGCTTATTTTCCCTCTCTACACCTGATGCACTTTGTCTTTTGTAGTACTGCTGTGTTAGTAGTAACAATGGAGCAATGTGATTTGTAGTGGACTTCAAGTGTCAACTCCTCCTTTATCACAGGCTCTTACTTTTAGAAAGGTACTTCTGAAACATACCAGGATTCCTTTTAAAGATAGTTAAATTGTGTCCACACTGCTTGCTTGACAGGCAAGTTGAGTGCACCAGGTCTTGGATGACTAGAAGTCTCTGTCCCCTATTCCTCCAGGGCCTAGCCCTTTCTAGAAAAAGAATTCCTTACTTCATGAGAAGTTAATAAGTAGCTAAAGTACTTCAGCTCAAACAGCTAGAGGCTGAAAAACAAAATCCCAAATTAATTTAAAATACTTTGTGAATTTCTCTGTCACGTTTCTGTATTACAGTTTCAGTCTGGCGTATATGGCTTTTTAGCCTCATTTACATACTCGTGTATCTGTCTCATTTTCACTAAAATAAGGAGACTGTAAAGTGTTTTAGAAGAGGCTTAATTTATAGCTTATGAATTCAGAAGTTTGAGACAATTGGAGTCTGTGGCTCGATAATTGCTGTCAAATTAATGAGTTCTAAAAATCTGTAAAATAGTTATTTCCTTTTAATAGTTAATATGATTTGATTCTTCATTATGTGACGCCTCTCCACAAAGCAGCGACCATGGACTGTTACTTGTCTGCACAGTGTCTAAAAGTGTGCAACCTTTTAGATAGTCCTTCAATAAACACATAATCATTTCTGGTGAAAAAGCTAATGGATTGGGACATAAAAAACAGATAAGCAGGGATTCGCTAACTTGAGCTTTAGAACTGTTCTGTCAGGAAAGAGTGTAGAATAAAAACGTTACTTTAACTGTGGTGCATATTTTAATTTCAGGATACACCTAAATCGGGTACTAGCTGCAGTTCTCGGTGTTCGAGCTCCAGGCAAGATTCTGAGAGTGCGAGGCCGGAATCGGAAACCGAAGATGTGCTGTGGGAGGACCTCTTGCACTGTGCAGAGTGCCACTCCTCCTGTACCAGTGAGACAGATGTAGAAAGCCCTCAGGTGAATCCGTGTATGAAGAAAGAATACAGAGATGACCCATTCCATCAGGTTGGTATCCACCAATTTTGAGGTTGTTTTTTCACACTACACACAAGTTCAGTATTGCCAGCTTTATCGTATCAGGAGGCCTGGGAGAAAGAACTCTATGTTAAATAAGTAACAAAGCCAAAGTGATTTGATAGGATTAAAGCAAGGAAAATTTTATTTCTGCTACTCAGTTATTACTTTGGCAAGTGAAGAGGATATGACAATTTACTGAAATAGCCTACAGAATATTTGAGTGAGTGAATCTTGGTTCTAGTTTAGGACAATCAATCACAAATAGTGATTGATTTAAGTTTCCTCTGTGGCAGATGGTTCTGCTTTCCTCCAGTGGAATTACTTTTTTTGTGAGTGTATATCAGACAACTTTCTGTTTGCTTATATATAAATGTACATATAAAGAAGCAAACAGAAAGATACCATATATAGTATCTAATTTTATTTTGTGTATTTAACGTGCATATATGATCTTACATGTGTGTTATGTATATGTCTAAACTCTATTTTTATATATTTTTATTTTTGCCTTAAAGCAAATACTTTTATTTTGCTTCTTTAATGCCATTCTGTAGCAACATATTCAGTCATTTCAGTAATTTCTGAAAATTTTAGTGTTTGTTGGGCAACACTTCAGTTGCAGCCTGCCTTGGTTAGTGTTGGACAGAAATCCATTGTTAATACTTGATCATTAACATTCTAAGTACTATCTTCATTTGATAAAATCCATCCAGATGTCCAGTGCCAGTTATATTTGTAGTACGAGTATTATATTTAAATTGCCTGTGAACTGTAAAGAGATGGAGCAAATGTGAACATTCTGCTGAGTAAACATGTCCTGTGTGTGTTGGTAGTGCATCATCACTACTAAGGAATGTCATTCAAGCTAAGGAAAAGAATTTCAAAAGACAGGCATTTCACTCATGACCAGAATGGAAAATGGTTTGTTGGTTTTAAAAAACTCCCCTTCTGCACTCCCCCTCCAAAACCCCAAAGAGATAGCAATTTGGATTCCAAGCAGTCTTTGCTTTTTAAATTTATTTTTAGTTCTTCTTGCATACATTCCATATAAACACTAAACCAGAAGCCTTATGATTGGGGGTTGAATTGCAGCATTGACTTTGTTTTCCTGCAGTTGAGGGGTCTTTTGGTTTATTGTAGCTTGTGAAATTTTGAGTTTCAGCTCCTGGTGCTGATACTCCCTCTAGAGGGAGACCTTGGAAATCTGTGAATAAGAGTCCTGCAGCAACTATCTGCATTGTTTTAATAATATAAATATTTCTTCTTTTTTATCCGATGGGAAAAAAGAAGGATAATTGAGTACTTCGCAGAATGCAAAGATTTCAGATAAATACTGACAAAGCAAGTAAAAAATCCAAGTTTTAATTTTAATCTATGATAAAATAAATTTTAAAAATAATATTGCACCCTTCTTGCTGCCCCAGCAGCACCACCACTCCCAGTAGCTCGAAGCACACAGTGCTGGGTGAAGAGGCAGAGCTGAGAGGATTTTTACTCACCCGAATGGCAGAGGAGTGGGACGGGGCTAAGGGGACTCAGGAAATGGCCACAGCAGGACTCGTTGCCTCAACATTTTTCCAAATCCTTCAGTTCTCACTTGGCTGTTTGTTCAGGGTAAAGGTGCCTCAGCTGTGAGTGCATTCAGTAAATTAGGCTGGGACTGCTTGGATCTTGGCGCAGTGCGTATTGATTAGGCTCCTACCACTCTTTCTGAGGCTTGCCTGATGCAATTAACAAAGGAGGGGGCTTTATCCCTAACAAGGTTTGTAAAACACACATATATCATTAAAAATAAATTAAAAAAAATTGTTGACCTTAGGCTTGACCTGAGAAGAGTATTTTTCAGAATGGCAGGGGAAAATACAGTTATCAGAACAACAAAATATACTAGTAGACCTTTGTTTTCATACCTGTCTTCTTTGATGTCTTTGAGCAAAAAAGAAGCCAATCACAGTAACTCGACACAATTAGAAAATGAAATATCAGGAAGGAGGGATTTCTACTCACAGCTGTTTCTTGGGAAAGGAGTGGATGATTTTGAGGAATGTGGTTAACGTATAGTAATATATAGTAGAAGTAAATGTTATATAACCATATTTGTGTCAGTCTAAAGCATTTTTTTGTCAGTATGTCGTTGACAAAGGCATACTGACACAACAACAGATTTTTTTCTCTGATGGAATGTATTCCTTTTCTTCCCCAGAGTCATTTGCCTTGGATCCACAGTTTGAATCCAGGACTGGAAAAAATAAGTGCAATTGTATGGGAGGGTAATGACTGCAAAAAAGCAGATATGTCTGTGCTTGAAATCAGTGGCATGATAATGAACAGAGTGAGTATTCTTTATACTTTATGCAAATATTGTATTTAGAAGTCTAAGCACTACCAAAAAAAAAGCTTGTTTTATGTTGGTAGGGTTGTTTAAAGTACCTGTTATGAGATTATTGTTCCATCTCTTGCATCACTCCGATTTACATGTTGCTGTCAGATAAAAGGGCTACCAAATCTTAAGTGTTGGGACAATAAAATACCTTTCATTGTTAGGTGCTTGCTAACATAGCCAACCTCTGATCTATTGTTTCAAAGGGATATATGCTGTGCTTATTCTTATTTATCTCCTTGATGGTGATGAGCAACTAATACGTTGGGCTAGGAATATACAGAGCTGAGTATTTGGATGCTAAAGTTCAGGTTGGAAAATAATGCTATCCTCTTTAGGAAGGAAATGTCTAAGAGGATGAGTGGGATGTCTCACTAGTCCTCCCTTCTTTTTCCTGGGACTTGTCTTCAGGAAGCAGTTGTAAAAGCAGTTAATTGATATCATACTCTTTTTCCATATAGACAGTGTAGGCATTGTGTAAACCTGAACATAAAATCCTAATGTAGCTTAAGCAAACAATCACTAATTCTGATAACTTGATACTTACCATCTCTTACTGGTTAAAAACCAATGTAAGTACAAACTTAGTTCAGATCTGACTCAGTCACGATACCGTTTTGGGTGCAATTCACAGTAGAAGTAAACTGGTAGCCAGCAAACAGAACCCCGGTCCTGTCTGCACTGTGAGCACTTTGATTCAGGCTGTAAGCAACGCAGTCTGCTGGGCACGTTTTGCTCATTCAGCATTGAATGAATTTTTAATACAGGAATATACGCTGGAGTCTTTTAACTGCAATGTTATGTTGTTGGGTTTGTAATGATTTGTCCTATTTGATTCCTGTGCATTAAGTGCTCTTTGAGGACTTCTTTCTTAATAGTAAATTGTGAAGGTGCTTGGTTGAAGGTTTCATATAGCTGATCAGGTTATAATGTGTTCTTTGTGATAGTAAGGCAGTAACATTAATAATTTATTTATTGACTTAATTCCAAAGTTAAAAATAAATCTTGTTCTATTTTGGTTTTAGGTGAACAGCTATATACCAGGAATTGGATATCAGATTTTTGGAAACGTCATATCTTTAATCTTGGGTTTAATGCCATTTGTCTTTCGACTCTCCCAAGCTAAAGATTTGGAACAACTCGCTGCCCATTCTGCCACTGAACTTTGTATGACTGCGTTTGGATCAAATGGAGACATTCTGGTTCTCTCAATGGTTACTATAAGTTTTGTGGTCCGTGTGTCTCTAGTGTGGATTTTCTTTTTTCTGCTATGTGTAGCAGAGAGGACGTATAAACAGGTACGAGCAGCAAACTAACAGGCTTCCTCCAAAGAAACACAAGGTTTAATGTTGGCAGTTTTTTGACTTTGGGGATATTTTCAAGTTATTTTCTTCAGTGATTCATATATCAACGATGACAAATACTTAGTGGGTTTACAGCTTAGGAGATGACTCAGTTGCAGTGGACTGAAGTCTCTGTACAGTCTCTGTAGCTAAACTTTTTTTTCCCGGAGAGCATTTCTGAGGGAAAACTTGTTAATCTTATTGCAGATTTCTTGCTCAATGTCTTAACCCAGCTTTTAGTCACGTCCCGGTTTGTCTCAGTTTTCCCCAAGGGGAAAGAGTTTCAATAAAAGAAGTCTATAAATTTCCAGTTTGTTGTGTCAATGTGTTTCATTCAAAACAGTCCAGTGTAGACCCTAGCCAAGAGCCCTGCCTGCTTTGCTGGTAGATCAGTCCCACAGCTGGAGACCATGAGAACTGCTCTCTGAAGTAATGGTCCTGTTAGTTTATTGCTTGGTATTGCAATTTAGACTTTTAAGAGAGTATCAGTCTCCCCCACTTGTTTAGAATATAGATACTTACTGATCTGCAAAAGAAAAACAATTATACTTGCTTTTCTCAAATTATAGCCAAAATACACGATTTAATGCAGTAGGCTAGAATGAACCTGCTTCTGATAATCATTCCTGTTGGAAGGAACTTCTGGATACAGGCACTCTCTCATTCAAATGGTTGGCAGGTTTGATTTTTCTCCCAAATTAGAACAACAGTCACGCGTTTCATGTCTGAAATCTGAAGGAACTCCGAGTGTGGTTAAACTTTGTTTATCAATACAATATGAAGACTTTTGAAACTTTTTAGTATGTCTCCTCATTTTAGTAATGTTCTACACTTATTTCTGCATTATATTAATGTATTTTAATTTCTGCTGATACATGGTAAGTTACTGACATGCTAAGTGAAGCCTTTTCCCCATTTTCTTTTCAGTGCCCTTGAAAGTCAGTCAACAGTTAAAGTGATTTGTTTTTTGTTCTCTGCAGAGGCTCCTTTTTGCTAAGCTTTTTGGTCATCTAACGTCTGCCAGAAGGGCAAGAAAATCAGAGGTTCCTCATTTCCGCTTGAAAAAAGTACAGAATATAAAAATGTGGCTTTCTCTCAGGTCCTATCTAAAGGTAAAGTAATGTATGTTTTTCCTATCACTTTAGTATAAAATATCTCATATGGTGTGGTATTCTAGTCTGAATTTTTCCTCTCGTGCACTTACCCAAACTGCTGCACATGTGCCCTATACATTCCATTTTAGTGACTCTGGGCCAGCAGTGTCTGCGGGCAGCCAGACTGTGAGAAAGTAATGTCTAGTTTTCACTTTGGAGGAAAGTATAAATGTGTTCAGAGTTGGAGTCTTCTCTTGCTAATGCTATCAGTAAAGTCTCTCAGGTGAACACGTTGGGTAAAAATGACTCTGGATAATACAGATAATACCTTAGTGTAAGAGCTTCGCCAATTAGTGTCATTAACACAGAAGGAATTGATGTGCATATTTGTTCTGAGTGTATACGTACCAGGTGAATCTAGACATTATGCCCAAGTATTAGCTATAAGAAATTCCAATCCCTCTAGTATATGTTCAGCTCATATTTGAGTAATCTCCTTATATCTCTCTAATGATCTTTTCAAGCCCCAGGACATTTTGATTCTTTGATCCTTATTATCTAATTCAGTTTCCTCCCACCCCAATTTATTTTACATTTTTCCTGCTGCATTAGGTAATCCAATTCAGATAAAGCTAGTTTTTTCCCTATTTAGTTCCTATAGAAGCATTTTTTTGTGAATAGCAACTGATGATCTCATGTTAGTGGTGGTAATCCCCTTAGTTCCATCTATGCTTCTTCCCAACAGCAATAGACTAGATGAAATAAGTTACCCATAGTTTTTAGGAGTAGGTAAAGGATTATAAAAACATAAAGAAATTATGGTGTGGAGACTGAGGAGTGGGGAAAGCAGGAAAAATTTGTAATGTAAAGCGTAATCTTGAGGGGTGACCTTATTAACATTTATAAATATGTAAAGGGTGAGTGTCAGGAGGATGGAGCCAGGCTCTTCTCAGTGACGTCCAATGATAGGACAAGGGGTAATGGATGCAAGCTGGAACATAGGAGATTCCATTTAAACATGAGGAAAAATTTCTTCACAGTGAGAGTGACTGAACGCTGGCAGGGGCTGCCCAGGGAGGTTGTGGAGTCTCCTTCTCTGGAGACATTCAAAACTCGCCTGGACGCGTTCCTGAGTGATCTGATCTAGGTGTTCCTGCTCTGACAGGGGGATTGGACTAGATGATCTTTCAAGGTCCCTTCCAATCCCTGATATTCTGTGATTCTGTGAATTTGAAAGATGCCTCATTTTAAGAGTGATTGACAGCACCCTTTGTGTAATGGAAGTACCTGTCAGGGGGGCTGTGAAAAAGAGGTACCCTTTAAAATATGCATTTGGAGAGACTTGTATCTTTTTTCCTTGTAGTTTGTAATGTTTCCTTTCCTTTTTTCCTTTCTGTAATGTGTTGCTGGGTGAGAGGAAAGGAGAACATTTGGACAGTAGAGTGCAGTGTTGATGCTTTAAAGGCTGTATATGGTAGCATTGTTGTGGAGAGAGTGTCTTGCCTTCTTTCTTCCTAACCACATCTCTATATTCCACCATTTCTTGTGACAGCAGAAACATTTGTATAATGATGTGGCTAAAAAAAAAGCAGCAATTGGTGGTCAGAGACAGGTCAAAGGGAACCGACCCAACTGAAAAATCGCCAATCAAGAGCTGTAATTTTTCCCTCCATCTGTTGATTTACTTGGTTCATGGGCAGCTCTGCAACCCCTGTGCTAGCACGTGGAAGGGAATGGAGACCAACAGCTGAGGGGCAGGGCTTCCCTCTTGCAGTGGTGCTGCTGGCATATACAGGCAAAACTTTTGTCCAAAACACACTTGCATATTACCGGCCTGGAGATGTGTCCCCCCGGGAAGGTGTGAGCTGGGGTGTAGGCACGTCTCAGGCCTCACACACCCTGGCTCAGTAGAGCAGTAGTGTGTGCGTAACTGCAGTAGTAATTTGCACCTGATTTTTTTTCAGTAGTTAAGTTTCTTATCTCTTCAAGTTCAAGGTTATATCTTGAAGGTTATATATATATACACACCTCATTATTTTCACTTTTATACAATTAGTAGTATGTCTGGAGCACAAAATTGAGAAAGAAATGTTATAACTTGTACATATTTCAATGCAGCACAGGATGTTTAATTATTTAATTAAAGAAATGAGGAAAAAGCTCAGTGGTTAGAAACATTTCATTGTACCAGTAAGCAAGAAAAAAAAAAACAACAAAAAAAGAGATTTAAAACAGTGATGTTGCACCTTTCAGTGTGTTTGTTCCCTGATTTTCCTTCGTGTTCTGGAGTCAAAGATTATTTTATTGAACCTACCATAATGGGCAGTAGTTTACTGCTAACATTTTTGTATGGAAAATACCAACCATGTGAAATCATATCTTGATATCCTGTTGGGATTTGGTGTTCAGAAATCTTTTGTTAGCACTGGTTTGATACGTGGGGTTGAAGCCCAGTGCCGTATTGGATTTTTTGTCAGAGAATGCTGCTTAAATCCAAGTTACTTCACACCACGAAGGCATGGTGAATATTTGCTTTCCTGGTAGTTATTTTAAAGTGCTTGCATCTGAGTCTCACGTGCTTTTAGGGGAATTCAAACGTAGTGCTATTATTAAGTTCTAATGTGTGGTTTGGAACTTGGATTGCCAAATTGCAAGCCATGATGAAATGTCGGTTCAAGGTGTAACTCTAGCTGGATAAGCTGCTTGTCCGTGCTGATTGGGTAGGATTTCACTCACGCATATGCATATCCTTTATTTCCAGCGTCGAGGTCCTCAACGCTCAGTTGATGTGATAGTTTCATCTGCCTTCCTACTGACCATCTCGGTTGTCTTTATCTGTTGTGCACAGGTGAGGAAATCTTACTTGTATAGAAACAAACACGACTTAAATATTTTTAAAAATAATTTTGAGTGCCTTTTGCATGGTGGTTCCTAAATTAAAAGACTATAGTGAAAAACCAGTACCAGCAGTTACAGCTTTTCAGAAGACTAAGCTCCATTTTGTATTGTTTGTTTAATCTACTTTACAATAGTATTCTGTAGGAACTAAAGAAACTGCTTGATAGCTTAATTCCTAAAATGGTATTATTGTTGTTTTTTAAATTTGTGTCCTCTTTCATTTTCTGTCGAGGATTTTGGAACACGGGGGTGCTTTTCTGATCTTTTACATCAAAACACACTTTTGCAAAGGCAGTCCAGGTTGACCTTGGCTGATCATTTTAGCGTGAAACAAAATTGTTGCTGTGTTAGCCTGCCCTCTAGTGGAATATCTTATAGTAAGCAAATCCATGTTTAAAGACACTTTTTACTGCTTCAGATTTTTCCTTGGGCTTCATTTTCAGAGTACAGGGAATGTATTGCATGGTTTCCAGTTGTATTTTGTTTCCACTTTCTTCCCTACTTAACACTTTACTTTCCAGGTAGCTAACTATAAATATTTTTAAAAGAATGTAATTTAGCAGTAACTCTGCTTGGTTTAAATTTTCTGTATAATTCAGTACATTTAAGAGTATATTTTATTTGTTGTCTCACATAGTGTCTTTGCAAGTTTGAACACAAGTTTAATTTTTTTTCTATTGCTTTAGGGATAATGGAAAAAAGACGAGTCTAAAGTCTGATTGAGCCTTTCAGATAATATCTTTTCTCAAGCTTCATATCTTTGACACAATGTTGATTTTAAATTATGATTCAGAAATCTTGTGCCTAAAAGCGATCCACATACTTGTTACTGGGATTTTTTTCCTGGAATTGGAGTCACATAATTTTTTTCATATATTGAAATTATTGTAATTATTACTTTGAATTAAATATTTATCTTTCTCCCCCTCATTTGTTTTCAGCTGCTTCACGTGCATGAGATCTTCCTTGATTGTCACTACAACTGGGAACTTGTAATTTGGTGCATTTCACTAACTCTTTTTCTCTTGAGATTTGTTACTCTTGGATCTGAAACCAGTAAAAAGTACAGCAATACCTCAATATTACTTACTGAGCAGGTAAGAATTTGTATAGACCTATATCTTTATATCTAAACAAGTCATTCATACGCTAGATCTCAGGCCTGCATTTTAGATGTATTAAAATAGTCTGGATTAGGGAGTTAATTATGATACAGTGAAAGTACACGGTCTTCTTTCTGGATTGAAAATTGAGGGAAATGTTTGTGATAAGGGCTGGAAGAAAATGAAGAGAGAGACAATCTGAGAGAGAAAGAGAATGTCAGGCCTTTGTTTTGCTTTCATAGGTTTCTATGTTATGCTTTTCATGTGTCAGTGTTTGAGTATTTTAAGGCATCATGCACATTGAAAGAGACACTCCCTCTATATCCCCAGAACTTAAAAAAAATATAAAAAAAATAAAAAATTGCTATGTCATCAGACACTTAGCTTTCTGTTGAATCCAGTTTATCCTGTTCCCCTATCACCCAGCTTATCCATTTCCCCCCAAAATCCCTGAGAGTTTTATGAAATAAAAACCAAAATAGAATTTGCACAATTGTTTCTCAGAAAATAAAAAGGATACACGTCACCCTGGCTAGAACTTGTTTTGGACTGGTCTCACAGACCAGCTAGATGCCAAAGCATATTTACAGTGCTCTTGAGACAAACTCAGGGAAGTCTGGCATTTTGGCCTCACATGAGAGGTCCAGCACAAACAAATGACTGACACTCATGTGATCCTCTGAACCGGTGTCCTTGAAAGTTGCACACCAGTGTTGCTAGGCTTCCTGAGGGGAGAATGAAGCTTTAAAACAAAACCCCAAAAACCTACAACTAAAAGCCCCAAAAGCCTCAACCCCCAGATTCAATTCAAATGCTTCATGGGTAAGAGGAAATTGCAAATCCTTCTTTCTGTCAGGAAAGTTCCAGTGGCTTCTGTGTGCTCTATATTCAATCTATGATTTTCATGGTTGGGAACTAAATAATCATTTTACTTCCAGGAATTTTTGACTGTATGCTGTTTGCCTGTAGTTTTTCACGTCCATCCAAAAGTGTTTTTAATTGGTCTTGTAAACTGAGTGCCTCAATGGTTCTCTGAGTAAAATAAAGCCAACTGTCTGATCAAAGTTGTTGTCTTGCTAGTTTCCAGTCTCAGAATAGGTACATAGATTACTGTATAGATATAACATTCAAGCTCCCCTTGTTGATTTTTTCTTTCCATCAATTAATGAAATCATAGTAACTGTTAAAAGAGAGATGAAGATCCCTAGGATTTACTACCTGCTATTTTTTCATGCTATATAGAGCCTTTATTCTTAGTTTATAACACTAAACACTTGAATTTTTGAAATCAGTAATTTTATACTTAAAGCCTGGTATCTCTTTGCCTCTAAAAATATAATTTACTTTAAAATGAAATTGATAGTTCAGAAGCTTAATAGGCACTGGAATATATTTGGCTTAGTTTTTGGTTTTTTACATTTGTATAGGAAACATTCAGTGACATTTTTA
>VZTM01011683.1:91881-145631 GCA_013400555.1 Jacana jacana
TTAGAGAGATGTGATAATATTCAGTTACTTTGTTTAGATATCGGTGGCCCTTATTTCAATAACCACCTTGCGAGGCAGAGAAATGCATCGTAGCGCCATATAGGAATGCTTGCTTTCTGTCTCTTCCCTTGTGTAGCTTGGTAAGAGTCTCTGTCCTCTGAGGGACCACTTCAGCTTATCACTAAATTCTTCATTTTTTTATTTTGTTGAAGGTCATCATTCTAAAATAAAATTTCATTTTTAAAAGTATATATTTTTTTATTTGCTTTTGTTACACAATAAAAAAGAAAAATTAACCTTTGCCTGGTCTAGGATATCAAAGTTAGGTCACTTGAGAGTGAAAGTTGATGTTTCAAAATTGCTAGAAGGCTGAAAGAGAGCTAATTTGTACTGTTAACTACACTTCCTCAGAAAGAACCAATGAACTAAAAAAATCTGGATCACAGAAGTGTTGAAATGATCAATATACTGTTCTTCTACAGCAAGGAAAAGTTTAATAGTTTGTCAAATATTTCAAGGCAGTGGAAAGATTGATTTTCTGCACTCAAGGTGCTTATGAGGTATTCAATTATACTAAAATCTTTTAAAACAAATTACACGTTAGCAGAATTAGGTTTTAGCTTTTCATTCTATTCAAGTAACTTTTGGGGATGTTACACCCTGTAAGGTCTGCATACGAGTAATGAAACTTTCTGGAAAGGAGCTGACAAACCCCAGGCGATTGTTGAAGGAGGACAAAGAAATTATAACCTTACGTATGTGGTGGGTTTTTCTTGCCTAACTTGTGGATTACACTAACCTTTGAAGTTGCTCCTATAAGAATGTCAAACACATTTTGTTATGTAATATAATGTTGTATTTTACTATGGTACAGAGCCAGTATTTGCTCTTAAAATTTAAAAAGGAAGCAAACAATTTGCTTGCTTGCAGAAATGTCACGGCTGGTCTATCATATGGTGGCTAGGCATCTCTTAATTTCATTATTAAATATTTCCAAATGTATTAAATTCTTTAAATTCTGAATAAATGGTGATACTATTATTTTATTTAAATCAGATAAACTTGTACTTGAAAATGGAGAAAAAGCCTAATAAGAAGGAGGAACTGACACTAGTGAACAATGTTTTAAAACTTGCTACTAAGTTATTGAAGGTAAGAATTAAAATAGTATTGCTGTATTGTATTTAATGAAGAAGCAAAATAATAGGTTGCTTAATGAATCACTCGTATTACTTGTGCAGGGAATGCAGTAAGCTTTGGTTTACACCTCTGTAACTCACTGTGATGCTACTTGTTCACACACTCCAGTGTGCTTTGTTGCTACTGTTATGGATTACAACTTATTATTATATACAGTAAGTTTCATTCTTTAACAGTGTATAAACAGTGTGAGAGAAGGTACTGCTGGATGGACAGGATGATGAACCCTTGGGAAATAAACGATGCAGTTTTGTTGTCTATTTTGAGTGTCAATATCTGTCAAATTCTAGTAATAACCTGCTTGAGGTTTTGTATTCTTCCACAAAAAGAAGTTCTTTCAAAAGCAGTCAGTGGTTAGCGTTCCAAATTAAAACTAGGTTATACTTGATGTCTTCTTTAGTTTCTGTCATAGAGGAATCCTTTTGAAAGACAGGCAGGATGTTACACATGTCCATTTATAAGGGTACAGATATGGATATGAAGGTATGGATTTCATTTAATGCAATTCAGATATTTAAGTCAGCCGAGCTCTTTAAATAATCAGCAGGGTTTTTTTTTCATGGAATTTTGCTTATTAATAGAAAAGTTTTTTGCTTATGCAATATCCTGTTGGCCAGCTAGCCACTTTTGGTGGGTGGAGAAGATACTTCTTCATAGTGAGAGAACATGATTTCTTTTATTACTTCCCATTTCTAGAATTCTACAGAAGAAAAATCATTTTACTTTCACTCATCTGCAGCAAAAGCATACATATGCTTTGAACTTCTTTAAAACTTGTTGATATTGTTGTTATTATTAACAAAGCAGCAGCTGAAGTTGTTAGGAAGACACACTTGATCCTAAATTGCCTCTGTTGAGTTTTTATTTTCTTTGAGAGTCAGAGATGTGCCCTAATTTGGGAAGCAAGCTGTGTTTTGTTCTTTCAGTTATCTGGGAGCTTCAATCTCGCTCCAGGAATATCTCATCCTCCTCCAGACTAAACAAATACTGCCCTAATCCAAAACTTAATTAAGGGTTACCTGAATGCCAAATAAGAGTGATACATTTAACACTTGAACTATGTTTCTTTTTTGGTTTTCTTTTTATTTTGGGTTTGGCTTTTATGAGCAAATAAAATAAAATCAGTTAGATGTAGCATTCCTTATGTGTTTTTACAATAGAATTAACAGTATATAACTTATAACTGACTCCATGTGTGGAGATCCCCATCAGTGGGGGCTTTCAAAGAGGAAGCCAGTCCTGACACTACAAAACCCAAATTCATTGCTTGCCTCCCTACCTGTCTTGGCATGGTGGTACAGTACTTAATCACTTCTGCTGCTGTGTGTAAACTGTTTCATAGTGGTGAGGTAGCCTTCTCTCACAGTGGAAAAAAATTATTTTCTTGTTATTTTGAGGTTCAGCTCTCTGTCAGCTCTTTTAACACTGAAGGTGATTTCTGGCAAATTATAAGGAATTCTAATATGATGGCACCTTGGTGCCAGGAGAACTGGCTCTCTGTTTTCTTGATTCCATGAGCAAATTGGTAGATGCTTTAGATGAGCAGCCTCCAATGTATCAAAGGGTTACTTGCATACCATCACTCAACAGGCAGTTAACCCAACGGGTATTTTCTTGCACATTGTTGTTATATGCAGAGGAATGGGAGAATGTTTTACTCCACTGTGACTTGAAAGACTTCCTAAACTATCTAGTATTGCTCAACACATATGTGAACACAAACCTTTTTGTAATTTTTGCTTTTCAATGATGTCATTTTGCATTACTAGGAACTGGACAGTCCCTTTAGGTTATATGGGCTTACCATGAATCCATTGCTTTATAATATCACCCAAGTTGTGATCCTGTCAGCTGTTTCTGGTGTCATCAGTGACCTGCTTGGATTTAATCTAAAGGTAACTAGTTGATAAGCATCCTTATTTTTTTCCCCAGGGCATTCAGAATGTTATGATAGATGGGTCATACATAGTAGCCGAATGATTTAGGACACATAATTACCAGGAATTTTTAGACATAAACACAGAGACATTCATACACATAAGTACAAGACCGTATTTAACTCTTTGTTATATCCCAGGTATGGTTTCTCTCTTAAATTCCTCGTTTTGGACTTTGTAGCTCTTTGAGGGATGCAGAAAGAAGCCGGCTATCCGTGGCTTGCACTGCAGTAAAGTGTTACAGTAGGTGGGGTATTACCATGACCAGCCCTACACAGTTTATTTTGTCATGGCTGAAGGACTGTCTTCGTAGGTCCTACTCTCTGCCCCCTCTGAACTGCAAACTCTGGAAACTAGTTGAAGACTCGGGTTATGAGGCACGTTAGTTTCCACAAGCTTGTAGCACAAAGCCCCTAATTGGCCACTAAGTTTGATTAGGTCTACCCATTTTATTCCTATTAGGAGTAAACGAATGTATCATTGAATATACAGCAAGTGCAAGAAGAAAAAAATGTGGAGATGTTGCAGTTTTGGTAAACAGAAAGTTGAGATGGGAAATAATGTTGATTTACTGCTGTTAACTTTTCCAGCTCTGGAAGATCAAATCTTGACGATATATAAAGAAGATGAGATAACACAGTGTTACAGAAAAACTCATTGATTGACAAAACTGCCTCAAAGCAGCCACTGAATCGGTATTTCAGATGCTACAACCTCTTCAAGGATGTTGTTTGGAAAATTGAAGTGTTTACATCTGACTGTCTTGTGCAATCTTTGTATTTATTTCATCTTCTCACTGTTTTATGTTCTTTTAATTAACATTTATATTTTATTTTCAGACTTATTTGTTTAGTTTTTAAAAGGGTCAGGTTTGCAAAAGGTCAAAAACTGTGTGTCTGAGAACTTGAAATCCTGGAAATGTATTACACTAAATTACTGTACCTGTTGTTAAAGCTGAAGCCAATGCTGAACACTTTTAGTTAGAGTAACGCTGTAAGGAAGTCATTTGATTTTTGGTAGTGTGGTAAAACCAATTAGTGTATTTCATTGCCCCAATCATTTATGAGGACAACATAGCATCAGTAGATGTTTGATTGCAATAGAAAAGTGAGACATAGAAAAAAAGTACTGACAATGCAGTATGACAGGTAGCAGAAGCATTTTATATTACCATTAGAAGCAAGTGGGAATTTTCAATATTTTGAGTAATTCCAGGATCCAAACTCATGTAGGCTGCAGTTTAAATATCCTGGGATATTAATAAGGTATTATGTAACAAGACAACAAGTGCTCTTTGATAACACTTTTATTAGAGCAATAATTGTAAATGATTACCATGCTGTATGATATTTTGATAAAATTAAATATTGTATTTATTTGAAATACTGAGCTGTTCTGCGCAGCTCTGACTGTGCATGCTCAACATGTGCACTTTTTATTGTTACTTTTAATGAGAAACTTTATAGATATACCTATAAGTGTATATTAATTGGAATATATTATGGTGAACTATGGAGCAGTATATATTATATGTTGAAGTTGAGTATTTAAACAAGCGAAAGATTTACTGATGATAGGAATGCTACGAATGACTGAGCATAAGATAGGGAGATGCTCTCTTGTACACTATAGTATATGCCATTCATACCACATTGAAGTTTAAGAATAGTTAGACACAGAACAGAAGTTCCTCTGGTGAGCAGCAGAGCTCATGAAGCCTGGTATTCTGCACAGTTGTGTCTTCAAACTCCCACGTTCCCCACCAGCAGGGGTCCTGTCCTGGTGCTTTCCTGGCTGGGATTTCCTGGCTTTGGGTTTCCCACCTCTCCCTGTCTCTCTCAGGGGGTCAGTCAGTGTGACTTGAGGTAATTGGAGCAACACTGGAAGAACTGTAGGCTTCAGTTAATTGGAACAGCGTTTCCATCCAGAAATTACATTGGGAGGATTAATATCACCAGGCGCAAGTATTCTTTCCTTTCATGTTTCTAAAGGAGTGGGCTCATACTGAAAAATGACAAGTAATTGGGTGACGAGAGTCTGGATGTTGCACTATGTTTGCTAATCTTCAGAATCTTGAAAGATTTGAAGTAACGGATCTTAAACTTATGTGGTATAAAAATATTTTTATATATAAAGCAACGCAAACAAGCATTTTGTATTTTATTTGCCTCTGTACTAATGTTTAATAATGACCAAAGTGCATTCTGGTTTTTCAAAGAATGTATTACTGGAGCTTTAAGAACATACTGTGTTTAGTTTCTCATGTGAAAACTTCAGCTGCATCCTATCTGTTTCTTCTTTCTCTGTTGTTTGATGTTGGGATTGTTTTTAAAAATTAAGTACATTTTATACGCAATTTTTTCCAGATTATGGTACAGACCTACACAGAACTTAATTTTGCACAAAATATATTTTAAGAAAAAAAAGTACAGCAGGAGTTCTATGGGTGATAAAAGATAAGGCTATTGCTTTTTAAAGCTTGTCACTATTTACAAAACCATTCTTTACTCTAGAATGGAATTATTTTTAGAAATCAAACCGGTGAATATACGGTTTTCAGTGCCCTGAAAAAAAGAAGGGGGGAGGAGGGAGGGAAAACGTTGTGGTTTCGGTTGAAAGTGAAATTAGTTTAACCATGTATATACCTCAGCAACTAGCACTGTGCTGGATTGTTGCACTAACAAATGGCAGCTGGGGGAGGGCAAAAAATTTGTGAAACGAAATAAAAAGTAATAAACCCCCCCTTTAGTTGCTACCATTAGGTATTTTCTTTATGTTAAAAATGGGAGAGGTTTGTTCTCCATCCCTCAATATGGAAAATCCAGTATGAGAGTAGAGGCAAGTAGAAATATGGCAGATCTTGCGTGTTAACTGTTATTTTTTGCCACATGTTTTGTAACTGAAAGTGTGATCAGGCTTGGAATAAAGCTTTCTATGGTTGATGGTAAAAAAGAAAAAACCCAGTGGTGGTGATCTCTGTCCTTCAGTGATATACAGCGTATTTCTGAGTCTGCCTGCTGTCATTTGAATCCCTATCTTCTACTTAAATGAAAGGGTCTTTGGGAGAGAAATCCTGCATGTGGGATGCAAATGATTGTTGTTAAAAGTGCATTTTATTGCAAAAAAAGACATTTTCAGACACCTTTTAATTACTCAAAGTAGTTTAATTTTATTAAGACTACTGGGCCTGCAGCTTCCAACTAACTTTTGTTATTTGAAAAACGTGGAAGCTAAAGTCAGACCTATTTCACCAGGATTTAAGGGATTCATTTCAATCACCATTTTGACTTTCATTATGGCACAAGATACACTTCCATGTAAAGATAAAAATACAAGCGAAATCCAAGTGAAATGTTTCAATAACATGGAATATTTGGACAGAATAATGTCCAAATGTGTGATAAGTTACATATTTTGTTTGTTTGTTTACTGATTAGTGAAATATTTTCTAACAGAAAAACGGTTCTGTTAACAGCTCTCAAGTGCCCATTTTTATTAGCTTAATTTTGGCTCTTCAAAAGCTTAGTCTTTAGAATTTAAATGTGTTCTTCTCATGGTATCCCTGCAACCACTGGTTCCTGGGCACTGGGTTACACTCCTCACTGGTGTTCACGTGCTCACTTTCTAAATTTACTCCAAAGGTAGGCTATGTACAATTAAAATTTCTTTTGATGGTGGAGAAAGTCACTGCATACTTTTTGAAATTAACCTTTTAAACCCATTCTTTCCATCTTCCATCTCTAGGTGACACCTTAGTGTGCCAGAATTCTCACCCGAGTCTGAAGGTGCTGCCAGAAAAGGTTACACAGAGTGTGAGTTTCCTTACTGTAGATCCTGTCTAAGTATCTTCCAAAATAGTTACGGGGCTGAAGATGGTACGATCTGACTGATGCACTGTTGTTTACTTTCTTGCTTCACATAATACCCCATTTTTATCAATTTTATTCATCTTAAAACTGCCTGATCCAGTAGAAAATCCTATGTGGAATTTAAGCAGCTGTCATTGCTCAGGCAGACATTTAGCACATGCTGGATACGCCCTCTGTCTTATACTGGTTGTTATGGTTGGGAAATCGTAGAATCATAGAATGGTTAGAGTTAGAAGGGACCTTAAAGATCACCTAGTTCCAACTCCCTGCCATGGATGGGGACACCTCCCACTCAAGTTGGTCAAAGCCCCATCCAAGCTGGCCTTGAACACCTCCAGGGATGGGGCATCCACAACTTCCCTGGGCAACCTGTTCCAGTGCCTCACAGCCCCTGTCTTGCTACATCCTGAAGAGAGAGTTGTATTTCTACAGTCCCTCCATTATGGGCTCCAAGATCTTCCTTAGAGTATGCTTCTAGTCCACTGGATTAGGACTGAGAATTTGTAGTGGACTGCAATGGAAAGTTCAGTGATGATAACAGAAAACTACAGCAGTCAGCAAGGAGGCAGTGAGTCTTCTCTCTTGTCACTGGTTCTTTCTGTGGGTGCAAGATGGTCATCTTGCAGGCTCAAGTCTGTTGTGACCCAGCTGTAGGTATTTTGTCATGAGACTAAATGGTGTGCAGAGGTAGGTTCTAAATGTAGAAGATTGTCTGCAACCAGTCTCAAAGTTGGTCAACTATTGCCACCAGATGTTTTTGCTCTTTGGTCATTTTAATCTTCATGAATACTGTGGAATCCTCATGGACTTGAATAAGCACAGGGAACTGCAGTCTCGAGGATGCTGCAGACTGTTGTGTAATATTGGGGGGGGGTTTATAGGGTATATTCTACGTGAAGGAAAATGTCAACCTTCTTCTGACTGCATCCCTAGTTTTATCACTTGGATCAGCTTCTACAGCCCCTTGCAGAGACGTTCTTTTGGGGCCAGCAGTGGAGCACACCGCTACCACCACAGCAGCCTGGACACTGCTGGCTGTTCTGTGCTTCAGCTGGGACTCCAGCAGGTCTAAGGCAGACAGGATGTCAGAAGGTCCTGCTTTAGTGCCGTCATGCCAAAGAGGCAACGGTATGTAAGACCATGGATTTTAATTGTCATACATTGCTGTAAAAGCTCAGGCCAGAATCTGAGTCCCATTTTGGTTTCACCAGGGAAAGTCTGCAGTGTGACAATAGCAAAACAAATAATAAATAGGGAAGAGCAAAGAAAACTATTTGGATGGTGCCACCTGGATTAACCGCCAGGTTGCCAGTGTGACCTTGTCATTTGAGAACTTCCCGCTGTGACCTTTAGTGCACATCCTTATGGAATGTCTTAATTATGGAAGTGTACCATATCCCTCTAGAGATAGTTCAGATTAAATGCTCGAGAGTCAATATGTAACCTCAGCCTGGCAAAATTAACTCCCAAAGTGCTATTATGAAATAATGTAAAATTAATTTTAAAAATTTGTATTTTTACCTTTTCTTTCCCTATTTTTTTCCGCTCTTTAATCATTTCACACTTGAGATTGCCACCTTTAAACAAAATTTCTGAAATTGCTGCAGATTGGGTTTCCTGATAAAAAGTCAATTTTCGGGGCTGTAAGTGGTTCCGTGTCTCCTGCTGCTGCTATCGGGATTCTCTGGAGAGAGAAATCAAGAGAGGTTTTCCTTTTCCTTTCTAGCTCTTGATAGATGAAGCTGCAACCTTCAGTATGGACACAGGCACCTGTGATAAAATAAACAGCACCGATTACTGGTCAGATTCAATTATTCCAGTATAAATTCTTATTATCTGGAACAAGAAATAAGGTCATGCTGCAGAAAGATTTGTCCTTTTTGCTTTCTGTTTTTCCCTAGGTTTGGTTAATCAATTCAAGCAAAAGAAAGTACACACAGTCTGGGGACGAGCTTCCAAAATGATTTCATTTGTTACTCATGTCATTTATTAACTTAATCTGTATCTTTAAAAATGACAGTACTTTACATTTACACCTAAACACCCACCCAACCCTCTTGGATTCTAGCCCGCCCTTACAAACAGCTCCCACCCCTCAAGCACAGTCTTATCAGTAATGAAATTTGTCAGGGATTAGGTGGGTGCTCCCTGATAATACGGTGATCCAAGCCCAGGTCTAGACACCTGGTTGAAAACTAAGTGACACCACCTGCTCTTGCTGTGTCTCACTGGTGTGAATGGGTGGGAAGTGAATTGGCTAATTGAAAAATGCAGTTAAGCAAATGGAACCTGAGTGGTAGATGGCCACAAAAACAGTGAGTTTAGGTGAAATAGTTCAGCGTATCGAGGAGGGCTCTAATATTTCATTAAACCATCTCTACAATAGTGCTGATTGAGATCAAAGTCAACGAAACCAGCCTAGGCTAAGGGTTTGACCCTGCTGGAAGGTCACTCTCTAGCAGCTCTGCCTGCCCTCCTGCCATACCTATGGCTGTGGTCACATACGATGCAGAGGATTCATTGACCTGAGCTTCATATGTCTCAAAGTCAGCTGCTGAATTGACCCAGGACTCCCTTTGCAGTCGCTAGAAACACATGGTGACCTTCAGAGAGGGATTCATTCAGTTGGTCTTTGACACTAATTTTGGTTATCCTGTGTATTTCTGTGTTGAGTATGGAAGGCAAGTATTGTGGGTAATATAGAATCAGATGTGAAACTTTTAGCCACCTAAATTAGGGCAGACTAATCCCAGTTTGCTGCTCCCTTCTGCAGCAAGGGGCCTTGGGTGTTCGCAGCTGTGTAATTAGTTCAGCTGCCTTTGGAAATGATGACTGGTTTTTGTTTTGTTTTGTTTTGGATTTGCTCCTAGAAAAAAAAATTATTTCCAACTGTAAATTCCATAATCCTGCACCAGTGCTCAGAAAGTCTTCCCCCAGCTCCCTGAGCTGCAGTACTCCAGCTGGTGAACTGCCCACCTCTGCACAGCTTGCTGCTCAGCAGCCTGCAGATGGCATGGCCAGACGTGGCCGCGGCACCGGAGCAGCCACAGCCAGCACCGGAATAACATGCAGGTACCCGAAGGGATCTGCTTCTTTATTACTAGGATGAGTAACTTGAAGGCCAGGTAAGATCAGCTCTAAACTTGGCCCACACATGGGGAATTGCTGCTCCTGTTACTCGCAGGAGTCGTAGGGGTAATGTTGCTTTTGTTCTTTGCCTGTTATGCTGAAAATCCCTTATGGCAACGCTGCTGTAAGATGTAAAGCTGAGCCCACCCAGAAGCACAGAGCCCTCCCTGCTTGGCAAAGGTCCTTTGTGCAGGTCAGACACTGCTGCATGTGTCCTCCTGGCAGCTGGAACCAAGGGTACCCTGTGCTCGAAAGGAGCAGAGGTGAGAGAGATAAGGCCCTCTATATGTCTCCTACCTTATCTGTAGGCTATAGGTTTGCAGCAGAGTCAAAGATACTCCTAGCAGACCTTCACTGGCTGCCCACACGATGTTTGCAGGGCAGATAAAAATAATTCCAAAAATCTCCAGCTTGCAGAGGGGAAGCTGCATCATTTTACTCCTGTCTTCCAGCAAGGCATCCGGGTTCCAATCTTTTCTAAACCCGTGCTATGGAGTTAGACTTCTTCTAAGTGTATTTGGTAAGTTCTCATCTCCCATTTGCTCCTTGCCTTTTAAAGTAATAGATCTTGATGGCAGATAACCAGCACTGAGGTGAACCTGTCCCTAGTCTTATCAATGTGAATATTGCCATGGGACAAGGTCTTTGGTCAGTCATAGAATGGTTTGCGTTGGAAGGGACCTTAAAGATCATCTAGTTCAAACCCCCCTGATATGGTCACTTCCACTAGAGCAGGTTGCTCAAAGCCCCATCCAGCCCGGCCTTAAACACTTCCAGGAATGGGGCATCCAACAGCTCCCCTGGGCAACCTGTTCCAGTGTCTCACCACCCTCACAGGAAAGAACTTCTTTCCAGTATCTAATCTAAATCTTCCCTCTTCCAATTTAAAGCCATTACCCCTTGTCTTGTCACTACACTTCCTGACAAAGAGTTCCTCTCCAGCTCTCCTGTAGGCTCCCTTCAGGTACTGGAAGGGAGCCATAAGGTCTCCTCAGAGCCTTCTCTTCTCCTTCTTCTCTTCTCCTGAACAAGCCTAGCTCTGTCCACCTGTCCTCTTAGGAGAGATGTTCCAACCCTCTGATCATATTCATGGCCCTCCACTGGACCCGTTCCAACAGTTCCATGTCCTTTCTATGTTGAGGACTGCAGAGCTGGACACAGTACTGCAGGTGGGGTCTCACAAGAGCAGAGTAGAGGGGTAGAATCACCTCTCATGTCTTGCTGTCCATGCTTCTTCTGAAGCAGCCCAGAATGCGGTTGTTTTTCTGGGTGTGAGTGCACATTGCTGGCTCATGATGATCCTCTCATTGACAAATATCCCCTAGTCCTTCTCTTCAGGGCTGCTCTCCATCCATTCTCTGCCCAGAAGAGAAGTCTTTCAACTTCTGTGCTTACAAGGGGTCTGCCTGTTTGCAGCTCTTGCTGGTTCATGCTACGACTCATTTTCACTGCTCATGGAGCTGATTGAAGCAGTTCCTTCCTCTCCTGAGTGCACCTGCACATTTTTGCTGCCATGCTGTTTGCTACTCCAACCCAGTTGGGGTTTTCTTTTAACAGGATTTGTTTCAGCAGTGTTTATACCACGAGCATTGGTACTGATAGAGCGGAACAAGCAGTGTGCAGCCGGGAGGGGGTAGAAAGGCGAAGCTGGCTTGTTGGCTGCAGAAAGCATATTGTGTAGTGACACACAACAGCGATCACTGGCATCAACCTTGGAATAAATGGGAGCCATTGTAGCTCTTGAAATGGGATTAATTCCCGTTGTGTTTAGAGTGGAATTAATACAGTGAATGCAAATAACACAGACAGCCAACAATTTTGGCCTAGAGGTGACACAACGCTGCACTTAGAGACCGCAATTACTTCCTATTCTTCTTTCCCCCACGCATGGGCACACTGTGAGTTTCAATTGCACCACAAATCCCGGCTTTCCAGATAAAAATAAAAAATTAAAAATTCAAAGTACACAAAAGAATAATTGTGAAATAATTGTTATAACTTGGAGGAAGCAACAGATGTTTCACTTGTTGCTGGAACTCTCTGAAGGAGAACTAATTCTCCAAGCATATCGAGTACATGCTAATCAGAAGCATTTTTCTCCATGCAGCAGCAGCATAATGGTATTCCTCAAAATGTTCTTTGTGTTAGCTTAATAATGCACAGCCAAAGGAAGCACTACTGGGATTAGCGTAGCAGGTTTTGCCGCTATTTTTATATTTTGTTTCTTCTGAATTCTCTTCACTGGATCAGTAACCTTTCTTGAAATAAAAGGCAAAATAGATTATGAATGCTTGAAAATAACATAAAAAAACCCACAAGACCTGGTTGTGAAAAAAAATAATTAAAGTCTAGTTTCAGAGAAGATAAGGTTGGTGCCTTGTTGAAGTTACTATTGATAATGCAGATTTAACACCTGGAGCTCGCAGATGGGGATCGTACTGAGAACCACAATGCACTTTTCTCAAGATCTGACCTTTTGAACCAGCTCCTTCTAACAACAGCTGTTACTTCTACTCATCAAGATACCAGCCCAGCTCTACAAAACTAATAGATGTCATTGCAGTACAAGAAAAAGGCAGTAGATAATACAGTTTGGATGGTGGTTGTGGTATGGAACATGAAAAAAATTCTACTTACCTTAGATGCATATTGATGGGAGTGGATCCAATGGAAGGCCATGAAGATGATCTAACTACCATCTGACCCTGCTCTATGAGGAAAGACTGTAGGAGTTAGATTATTTCTCCCTGGAGAAGAGAAGGCTCAGGATGACTTTGTGATAAGGACCTGCTGTCACAAGGAGCCAAATGGAGAAGGCGAGGGTCAATGGGTACAAATTGCCTATGGAAAATTTCCTTGCATACACACACCTATGTTCTAAAAATGCAAAGACTTCCATTGTATCAGAAATAAGCTAACAGATATAAACCAACATTTTTTTCTGCAATGCTTAGCAAATGCAATTATTATTTGAGAAAACATTTCAGAGCCTTTGCGATACAAGTGACTGACCACCTCATCAATGAAGAACCTTTTCTAATGTCTAGTTTGAACTGTACCTGATGCAGCTTCACCCACAGTTGTCCCATCACTGATCACCAGAGAGAGAAGATCACAGAATCACAGAATATCAGGCATTGGAAGGGACCTTGAAAGATCATCCAGTCCAATCCCCCTGCCAGAGCAGGAACACCTAGATCAGGTCACACACAGATCAGCATCTCCCCCTCCATGGTCCCCCATGCAGAAGTTGTGGACAGCAATGAGGGCGCCCCTCAGCTTTCTCTTCTCCAAGCTAAACAAACCAAGGGACCTCAGTTGCTCCTTGGAAGTCTTGCCATTGAGGCCTTTTACCATCTTGGTCGCCCTGCTCAGGACACACTCTGATAGTTTGATGTCCTTCTTATATTGAGGCATCCAAAACTGCACACAATACTTGAGGTGGAGTTGCACCAGTGCACTGTAGAGGGGGACAATCTGCCCCCCTCAACTACCTAGCTATGCTGTGCCATGCATGATGCACCCCAGGACACGGTTGGCTCTTTTTGCTGCTAGAACACACTGTTGGCTCATATTGAACTTGCCATCAACCCAAACCCCCAGATCTCCTTCCGTGGTCCCGGTGCTCTGTGAGGCAGGGAGAGCTCACACGGCTAGGAACATGGAGAAGGAGAAGATACAATATAGTGGGCTGGTATTTGTTTAAAAACAGCCCCAGAACGCTCCACCCCCTTGTTAAGCTATCAGAGAGATAACGGGTGGCATTTCTCGCTTTCTTTCTGTTTGCAGAGTTAGCAGTAGTACATCTCTGGGTACTCGCGCCATGTACTAAAACATATGGCAAATTACTTGCCCATATGGGTTCAAAGAGCGATGTGTGTTTGGCAGTTTAAACCCCAGAACAATCAGAAGACCAGCCTTGCATTCCAAGCCAGAGAGCATGGCAATCATCTCACATTGTCTAGACTTCCCTTCTCTCTGTCATTTTTACATATTTTGCAGCGATTACATTTATTTCCTCTGGCTTCCTTTCTGCCAAGATCCATCTGCAACTTAGAATCAGTTAAGATAGCTTTTCATATTCATGGCATTAGTCACCGTGAGCATGTTTGGAGAGAACACTTCTGATGCTCCCATCCATTTTTGTTATAGTAAATTAATCCCATTCTGTGAGGGTGATAGAAACTGGGTTTGGTTTTTTTTGATTTATCCATGCAGATATCATAAATTAAAAAAATCATGAAGCCAATGTTTAAAAGTAACGATTAATCTAATTTCTCTTGGAAGATGTATTATCAGATAGATACAATGGAGAAAACTCATTACTTTGGCTGTAAAACTGTATTAAAGGACTGTGTTACAACAAAAAATGAAGACAAACATTACATTAGAAACTGGTAAAAGTGCCGTTCTTGACTAGCTGGAGTTAAGGGTTAATACTCTCCTTGTTGGTTTGCTGATGTTGATGGGATTTTAAATGACTTTTGACAAGTTTGAATAATATTACACATATTAGCAAGCTGTCCATCAGCAGGTGAAGGCGAGTGTTTAAATAACGGTGAAACCTCCTAAGGTGAGGAAGGGCTGGAAGGTGGACTGTAATCAAAACCTCTGGATTCCCTGTGCTTCCTTAGCTGAAGGGAATATTCTCTTACCTGAAAGTACTGATTGAGTTGTACTTTCCTATTGCCTTGGGCTGAAGCCAAAAACCTTGCTCTCAGTCACTGCTTTCCAAAGTAGGGAGCAAGAAAAATTTGCCTTTAAGATTTTACTGCCTTAGGGCTTGGGCATCAATTTTCCAACAAACAAATCTTTTGGTATAGGCAGGAGCTTGGTGATTTTTTGTGTTCAAGGGGGCAGTGAGTCACCCTATAGGTGCTATGGAGCTCGCAGCTCAACTGTTTGAATGTGCCTCCCCAAATTCGTTATGTGTGTGCCCCTGTCCTTGAGCTGGAAATCTGGGAATCCTTCTGGTTTTGCTCAGGCAATTGATAAGTATGTTGCTGTCTGAGCAGGTAGTTTCTCTTTTTTCTTTCATCTGTCATGGCATTCCAGTCCGGTGTGAGTCTTAGGAAGCTGCTGAGGTTTGGGGGTTGCTTTGAGTCACTGAAGCAAGGTGCTGACCTGAGCACTCGATGCAGTCTCCCAGTTCTGCAGGGCTCTGTGCTGCTCATCTCTGCACCCTTGGTACTGCCCTGGAGTGTTACAGGCTGCCACCCACCTGCCTGCTCTGCCCCATGTGCATGAGTACGTGATCCGTGTCTGTGAATAGCTGCTTCCTCCTTAATTTTAAAATTCTTACTTTCTGCCATTTTACTAAGGTAGGTGCATGTAAATATTGCAAACCCATACCTATCCTCCAGACTCCCTGGCAGAACGTATTTATAGCCATGTAAAGAGACCAGACCCTAAAGTGTTGGCTGAGAGGTGATTAAACAACAAATGGTAGATGTGACTTTACCTGCAGATCACTGCCATGGTTCTGTTCCTCATCCTGCCCCGCAGTGCCATGGCTTTACCCCCACTCTGCCTTGTGCACCCCAGCCTGCTGGGGTGCTGAGCTGCTCTGCTCCATCCTGCCTGCAGATGGGGACTGAAAACTACATTTTGAAAGGCACAGCTACGATGAGCCACACTGCAGCTCACATCCAGAAGGCAATTACTCATCCCCTGCAAACCAGGCTCTACCTCCTCCTGAGACCTGCATTTCTTGAAGAGGGGAGCTCAGTGTTTAAAGAGCAGCGGTCCTTCCCCTTGAGCTGAATTCCCAGGTCCTCTGCTGAAAAATGGAAGGAATCTGAAGGACCAGCAATAAATAAATCTTATTAGTGCAAACTGCTGTAAGAAATTGGCTCAAACATGTGTAACTACATACAAATACACACGCACATATGTGCATTTAGAATGCTGTGGTTTATATATCAAGCAGAAAATGCTAGATAAAACCATGGCTGAAGTGTGTTTCAAATTACCTATTCTGGGCTATGGAGCAGCAGGGAAAGGCAGCTCGGTGAGCCTGTTATTGATTCCTTGTGAATGGGATGTTTGGGCTGCAGATGATCCAGCTTGTGCTTGTTACACTGATAATCAGAGATGGCTGCTGTGCATCACGACTCTCAGCTGAGGTGTAGTGCTGTGGGACTGTGGTTATGCATATTACCAGGCCAGCTCAGCTTTGGAGATGATGTGGAAAAGCTCGAACAAGCCACCAGGGTGGTTCTGCCTGGAGGTGTCCAGGTATCTCCATGGCAGGCCAGAGTGGTGCTGCAGCACTCAGCACCCCTGCAGTCAATGCTTCGCTTTGGATAGAGCAAGTATAGATATTTGCGTTCCAGAATGGGCTGAATTCTTCCATTACATGTAAAAATTTGGAGGGACCCCAAGCAAGGGACTCAACACCAAATCTGTGGCTTTTACGTTCCTCGTAAAAGACCTGAAGTGCTCAAGTAGCCTGGTATTCAGCTGGGGGTGCTTCTCCCTGCACTGTAATAAACAGGGCATGACAGCCAATTTCTCTTCCAGGTGTTGTATAAAATTCTGTCCACCCTGAAATCAGAGGTTTATGTTTGATTTCAGTGGAGCAAAGCTTTAATTTTTATTTTATAGGGAGTTTGCTCTGATTTATATGATTAAGAGTTTTATAAAACTTATTATTCTTGTAAGGATATGTTTTTTTGGTAGTTTAGAAGCTTCCTAAGTGTGGAGAGACAGGGAGGCTCACAAATTATGTCTCTAAGGAGAGGGTGTTTTTGAGACTGTAAGCAGTAATAGCAACAAACAAGGAGGAAACCATGACAGCCTTATGCTGCCTTGCACCCCACTAGGGTGTAAATACATAAAGGAGAAAATGCTCAGAAAAATACGAACACCTTAAATTTAGCAGCCCAGAACAAAGTCTAGGTGGGGATGGAGGTGTGCGAGGAAGGTAACGCTGCTCTGAATTTTCTTCTTTGTCTTAAATTGGCCCTTCTGTGTTTCTTCTCCCAAATTTTCAGATTGAAGGCTTATAAACTCTGCGTGTTTACGTTTTCAGATCTTTGGTATATTGACACATATATCAGTGGTCTGGAGCACAAGTCTTACGAGAAGCAGCTGAGGGAGCTGGGGTTGTTTAGTCTGGAGAAGAGGATGCTCAGGGGAGACCTCATCGCACTCTACAACTTCCTGAAGGGAGGTTGTGAAGAAGAGGGAGTCGGCCTCTTCTCCCAGATAACTAATGATAGGACTCGAGGGAATGGCCACAAGTTGCACCAGGGGAGACTTAGATTAGATGTCAGGGAAAACTTTTTCTCTCAGGGAGTGGTCAGGCACTGGAATGGCCTGCCCAGCGAGGTGATGGAGTCACTGTCCCTGGCGGTGTTCAAGAAGCATCTGGATTAGGTGTTACAAGACGTGATTTAGTAATTTTGTTGGTGACAGAAGAGGGGTTGATCTAGATATCTTGTAGGTCCTTTCCAACCTTGTGTTTCTATGATTCCATTACAGTTTAAAAAAACCAAAATGAATGCATCCAAGGCTTTTTTTTGTGTTCATGTTAGAAAAGACCACAAAATGAGAGATGTTGGACCTTTACCCCCAGCTTCCACAAAAAGCTGCTGTGGGATGATGGCATTAGGATTCTGGTGCTGCAGCTGCTCTCAGGTTCCTTAGCAGGACAGAACCCCCACCTTTATCATGGCTTCTCTGAGGTTTGTGAGTCATGGCTTTAACATACACTGCATGTGCTTGTGTTGCAGGATGCAGGTGGTTCAAACTCTGGCGGTGTTGACTATTCTTGTCCCAGGGGAATGGCATTACAGAGGAGCCCTGCTGGGACACAGGCTTCCACAACTCATCCCACACAGTTTCCTTGTGAATGCTCATCTTGTGACTCACCCCAATGTCTCTTCCCTTCCTATTTCCTTGGTGCATTTGAGTTCCCACCTGCATCACTCATGCTGGGCTTTACAAGCTTCACAATGTCTTTTGTTAAATATTGAAACCTTTTCATCACTTTTTAAAGTTTCACAGGTTCTTGAGGGACTGAACTTCCAAAGCATTTTTTGTTGAACAGCGCAAACTTTAAGTCCCAGCTGTCTCACCAACTTGTAGTCTCACTCCACCAGCAGTTACAGCCTTTGATCATCAAAATTTCTATTATGCAACTTGATTAAAAGTATTCAGAACTCAAGGTGAGAGCACACAGAGATTTACGTTTGAAGTATTTTATTAACCTGCCATAATTTAAGGTCATGCTAGTTTCAGAATATTGTTAGTTCTTAATTTCCGTCACTCTTTGTGCTATCCAGTAATAGACAACTAATGTTACTTTAATTCAAAGGGTTTTTCCTTCCTTGGAGGAAATATTAGAAGGAAATAAAAATTCTGTAGTTGGTAAAAGCGATTGGTAAAAAAGTCCTTTTGAATTCCTGTTCTCAAAATCCCCAGGCTACAAACACAGATGCTTAAGTTAACACCTAGGTAAGAAATAAAAAATTACCTCTGCATGTCCCAGCTCATACAGTACTCCTTATGTCACCTACCCAGTCACAATGGAGTGCCAAACTGAGCTGTGGGTCAGGCAAATATGTTGTTACTATGGGTTTTGCTTGATTGTGCTGCAATCTCCTTTCTCTTATGAAAAATTCCGGATGTGTTTATTCTAGAATAGACAAGCAGTTCAGCTGCGGTGCTCAGCGTATAATGAGCATAATATCCTACTCTTCTACCAGTGCTACCACACGGTGCGGGGGTTATAGCGGTTTTAATCACTTGTTAACCATCCCCTCACTGTCCTTCAGAAAACTGAGGAAGTTAAAGAGTATCTGAGGATTCGGGCAGGGTGCAGACAGGGCTCACTAAGCACACTCACTTCATTGTCTTCACATGGTTAATGTAAAAAAGACAATGTCAAATTCAAAATTCAGGTTTCATCATAGAAAGGATCCTGGAATGAGAGAGCTTTGGGCCTGAATATACCTATAGAGATTTTACCAGCAAAACTCTGAGCAGAGCTGCTTGTGCGACCGTCGGGATGTGTTTCTGCCAGTGCGTGTGTGCGCAGGCTTGTACAGGTCCTCTTTGCTGTGCCCTGCTTGAGCAGGAAAGTTTTGCTTCATTATCTGTTCCTCACCAAACATACCACCTGTGCAATGAGATGGAAACAATTTCTGCTTCTGTGTCCCCAAAGGCAGAAGGGCACACACAGGTATTGATTTTCTCCATATTCTGTAAGGACTTGCTCCTGTTTCTTTGAAAAACCTCAGCCTAGATTTTTGGTATTATTTTAAAAGAGAAAAAAAAATCATAAAAACCAGGTATGGGGGGAAAAGCATCCAAACAAATCAGATCATTCAGGAGGCCTGCGAAAATGAAAGGTAAACATGTCTTGGGTAGCTAGAGTTGGGATGGTGGACTATGTGTCGGTGACAGATACGTTGATGGCTTCTAAGCCGAAGCACCCAAAAGAAAGGACCCATGATGACCTGTGCAGGAATTGTACTCAGGGAAACTGTGTGCGTGGTCTGGTAGAAATAGGCATTTTTCTCTAGCAGCTGTACACCGAACCCTGAGCTGCTGTCTCTAGACACTTGGATGCACATCATGTTGTGAAGCAGTGTCATCTCATTGGGAAGAGGACACAGGGTCTGAGATGCAAATGTGAACTTCAGAAAGAGAGACTTCGAGTTACCAACATGACACCTTCACAAACACTTTAGTAATTACCTGCTAGTTAGATGCACTGCAAAATATTCATTCTTGCAAACCCATGACTTCCACAGTTACTCACTTTTCTGTTACTCTCTGAGCATCACAGCCATGTTCTGGGGAAGTGGCTGTGCAGGCAGTGCAGGGAGGGCAATAACAGACATTGGGAGTTTTGGTTTCAGCAGGACTCCCTGGGCAGGAGGGTCCTCATTCTCAGAAGAACCTGGTCACCTTCCTGCCTCATCAGTGCTGGTGGCATTCCTCTCGGTTGCCCCAGATCGGCAGAGCTGCAGCTCAGCTACCTCCTAACCGTCTGTGGGTCTGAGTCCCTGCGTCAGCTGTGGGCATCTGAGCAGAGATGTTGCACACAGGTAATATAACTAAGAGCTCCAGCTGAACCCTCAGGGCTTCCCTGCTTATCTTCTTCATGCAGCCTGATCCTACAGATATGCTCAGGACAGATATGCTCAGGCTTCACCAAGGGCAAATTGTGACTGATGAGTTTGGTGGCCTTTTACGATATTGCCACAGACTTGGTGGACAAGGGCAGAGCAACAGATGTCATTTATTTGAACCTCTTAATGATTCTGTGATTCTATGTTGGAAATTGAAAGTATTTGGGAATATTTTAGCAGGGATTTATCTATCCTGACTACAGTAACTGGGGCGTCAACCATGGCTCAGAAGTAGTAACCCTTCACGCTGTTTCCAGTCAATGGAAAGATTTAGATGTGTCTGCAGGGCAATTAATTTCATCTTACAGGTGTTGGACAAATCTCTTTCTAAAAGTGCTTGTTGGTCTCCTTTGTAAAAACCCTGAAAAGAGTAACAGTACTGTAGATATCTAAATGTGGATGAGATGAATCCTGCTCTGCCTTTGTATCCCATGAGTCTCTGGAGCAGGGACTGAACTTGGGACATTAACATTCATCTTTTTGGCCATTGGGCTACTGAGTATTCTCTGTCTCACATGATCTATATTATGTTAATGTTTACAGGGAGTGTGGTCTTGCCTTGAATCTATAATGCCTAGCTGTGCCTCTGAGCGCTCCAGCATCACCCTGTCAGGGAGGAAAGCTGGAGCAGAAAGCACATGGACAAATACACACACACTGCTCTTAAAATCCTGGTTTCCTTTACCCAGTGCTATAGTAAAAGACAACCTTGTGGAGATGACTGCTGAGATACAGTGGCAGAATGTGGCAAACAGGAAATCCAACAGCAGAGCTCGTTCTCTGCTGGAAGCGATAGGAGTAATCACTGCAGATATGGGTAGAGTCTTTAACAAAGGATGATGGTGCTGGAGCGCCTTTTCTCTTCCTTTTTCTCTTCTTCCTTTGATCCTATTCTTTTAGGGTCCATAACTGTCTTTTGTACCCTCTTGCTTGTTTGTGCTGTCACCCTATGCAGAATATTTGTTATGGTTTTTGCTGTGTACTAAAACCAGTTTTCACAGAATCACAGAATATCAGGGATTGGAAGGGGCCTTGAAAGATCATCTAGTTCAATCCCCCTGCCGGAGCAGGAACACCTAGATCAGGTCATGCAGGAATGCATCCAGGTGGGTTTTGAATGTCTCCAGAGAAGGAGACTCCACAACCTCTCTGGGCAGCCTGTTCCAGTGTTCTGTTATCCTCCCTGTAAAGAAGTTTTACCTCATATTTAAGTGGAACTCCTGTGTTCCAGCTTGCACCCATTGCCCCTTATCATTGGACGTCACTGAGAAGACCCTGGCTCCATCCTCTTGACACTTACCCTTTACATATTCATAAACGTTAATAAGGTCACCCCTCAGTCTCTTCTCCAAGCTAAAGAGACCCAGCTCCCTCAGACTTTCCTCATATGGGAGATGCTCCACTCCCTTAATCATCTTCGTAGCCCTGCCCTGGACTCTCTCAAGCAGTTCCCTGTCCTTCTTGAACTGAGGGGCCCAGAACTGGACACAATATTCCAGATGGGGTCCTACCAGGGTAGAGTAGAAGGGGAGGAGAACCTCTCGTGACCTACTAACCACCCCCCTTCTAATACACCCCAGGATGCCATTGGCCTTCTTGGCCATGAGGGCACAGTGCTGGCTCATTTCTCCTAGCTTATGAGGTCACATTCCTTCTGGGCCTGCTAACGAGTAACTTGTGCTTTGCATTTGTGACCTTGGGACCCCAGTGTCATCCTGTTCCTATAACGCATCCTTTGGGGAGTTCCTCTGCTGCCATCTTACATTTGTACTTTCAGAGCTTTCTGCTATACAGCACAGACAGCCATTGATTACCAATTCCTGATATTGATTAAGGCTCTGTGTCCTTTGAGTTCTTGACTGTGACCCACTACAAAGTAACTAACTGTCACATTGGAAGCAATAGGAAAACTCAAAATGGTCTGTTTCAGACTGGAAAACTAATTAAAAATTCATTGCATAATATACACACAGAGAAGAAATTATAGTACTTCTTTGCTGAATAGTCATATCTTTGTGAAGCTGACTCCAGTCAGTGTTAGGCTGATCAGATACCAGTCAGATACCAGCCTGGGGGAAAATATTTTTTCTCTGACAAAGACTTAAACTTTGAGTGGTATTTTTTATAACTGGATTTTCTAATACTATTTTTATAGATGTATGTAGTTGTAGTTTTCTTTACTGCTTATGGATTGTATCCATCAGGTTACTTAGACAGTAGGTCAGTCTATGTAACTGTGTTGCTGTGATCTGAGTTCTCATGACTTACTAGTTTCTTCTGTCAGTTTTATTCTGTGATTTCATGCCCTGACTCCATTAGACATCATAAACTATGTGGGAGTTCCCTGAGGTTACATACTTACAAGGTAATTTGCAATAATTTCTTAAAATGGTGTGATATTAGTTAATTATAAAAATTCTATGACTATATATGTTATTTATGAGTTAAAGGACAAATTTGTTTCCTCTTAAAGTATTATGGCTTTTGTATCACGCAGATGAATCACTTTTCTACTGAAGGACTTCAGCAGAAAATTTGGTGTTTGTTGCTAATGCTTACTGCTAATGCTCAGATCAACACTGGGTTATAGAGTCTATTTTCTCTTGCCTATAAATCTGTATATGGAGCAGAAGAGCTTTAGCAGGGCTGTGCCAGCATTCATGGCATACCCAGTGACATGCTCCCATGCAGCCCAGCGGCAAGCCTGCTGTGGGCTGGAGTGATCATGAAGACCACATATCTGAGTTGTCCTTTCCAGGTGGTGAGGGAGAGTCCACACCAGCAACAGAGCTGCCTGCTTCTCTCTGCTTCGGATGTGTGTATGGGTGCCTGTGCTGTGTTCAGAGCAATGTCAGCAGCAGCCCCCTTCATTTAACTTTCCCCCCTTCCCCATAGAGCAGCTCCCATCATTTCTGTACTCTTTAAAAGCCTGCCAAGAGCAGCTTTTCAACATACAAAGGCTGTCTTGAACTGCAAGAAAAGGGAGTAAGAGTTGCCATTAAAACCAGTGAATCAATTTATACTTCATATTTTATGTGCTACAACTGCCTTTTTTGCTTTTTTATCTATTACTTCAACACAATCTTTTATAAAAAAAGATGTAATAGTTCCTTGCTGTCCCTCAGGCCATGCTGGCTGAGGTTCCTGCGCTTGGTACCTTGATGTGAGAGTAATTGCTGTTGTTGTACAGTGACAGACCATACCACCCTGCTTCGACTCCTGGGGCCCACTTATTCCATCTGTGCCCATAATGTTTACGTGACCAGTCCCGGATCAGAGGTCCCCAACCACTTTTCTGTGTTGTCTGGGTCACTGGGAGGCAATCCAGACCTGGATGGTGAAAATCAACATCTGATTCTCTAGAGCCGTTTGCCCTAGGCAAGCCTGCTCTTGGCCTGAAGGCGACTGAGCTGGATGCCGCCGTGCATGTTATTTACTGGGTCCTGCTGGTGGTGGGGAAAATGTCTGAAATGAATAGTGAGGATGTGTCACTAGGCTGGTTCATCATTTACACACTTTGGACTTCTGATATTGCATAAGCAATGGGGATTGATGGGTCCTGCAGAGCAGAGTGTGGACACCTAGGTGGGGAGGTCTGACTGGCAGGAGAGAGCTCTGGTGGCATCTAGCCCCAATGCACTTGGCGCCTTGTCAACTCCAGCCCCACTGCTGGGGTGCTTGCTGGCATTTAGCTGGAGCTAATGAATTTCAGGGACGCTAGTGTTTATAAGTGAGACTGAAATATGAATAATTTCTATATAATTTGCAAAACAATTTAACAATCAGCCTTAAAACCAGTAGCTATCAAAACTTCTGAATTTATTTCAAAGCCACTGAGTCTGGTAAGGAGCTGCTAATCAAAGAGCATAATGGACATATAAAACTATGAAGTAGAGACCTACTTGTTAACCTCTGGGGACCAGAATTATGGAGGGGATCAATTCAGGCTGCATTTGCATTTGTATGCCAGCAAGAAAAGCATTCAATATAAAGAGAACAAGATGAGAGGAGAGTGGAATTGGGCAGAGGCTGCTTGAAGAGTCTGTCCACTGGGAATGAGGTTGCTGATCCTCCAGAAATGCTTTATGAGCAGAGCCTGGGGCTGGGATGTTTCAGTTTGTTGAATAAGAAGCTTATCATATATTTTGGGATGTGAAGTCAGGGCCGAAACATTGCTGAAGCTGCCCTCTCTCAGGAAGAGTGCCTTGCTGTAAATCGATATGGTAACTGAATTAGCAGCCAGGTTAAAGGGGGCTGTACACCCCAAAACAGGATTATGGGATAAACTGTTGTGGTTAGGGAAAAAGCTTTTGCTCCATGGCACAAAGCTAGTCTAGGTGCTTGTGCTGCTAGGTGCAGGCTGTTGGGAGGTGCCTGGGGACACAGAGCTGTTCATGTAGCCAGTTCATGGCTCAGGTTTGTCACTCCCTCTCAGCTGGATGCCGTGCAGGATATCTCTCCATGCTCCTGGGTGCAAGGGGGATGTTGTGGTGTTGGTGTGCCAGTTGGGCCAGAAGCTACCTCTGAAACCTTTGTGACCTGCTGCAGTTACCATGGCACAGTGGCACTTGGAGCGTGTCTCCACCAGCAACCACCCTGAAGAGCTGTGCAGTACCAGGGCTACAGGGCACAGGAGTCACCCAGGAGGAGACATATTCTCACATTCATCTTTCCTGGGGTGACATAAAAGACTAATCAATTGGTACTGTTCATGATGTTGGAGGTTTGACAGGTACTCTGAAATATTCTGTAGTAACATATTACAGTGCTCTGTATTGCCTGCTGGGCTTATTTTTAAAAAAACTTTTGGAGTGACTGAAGTGCTAATTGGAAAAGGTGTTTTGTTCATGGTGAGCTTTGTGGGCTACACAGGAAAAGGCCTGATTTCCTGAATTAAATAGGTACCTAAATGTTGCTCTTTGTTCTTGCTGGTTTAGAGACAGGGTGAACAATTTTCTGGTTTATGGGCTGCAATTCTTTAAATACTTTAGTTAAATCTCTTGGCACAGTTTTGAGTCGTTTTGGGAAAGTACAAATGCCAAAAATCATTAATTTCATACGTACATATGAATAGAAACTTTGGAGCCATGGGCAGCCCTGCTGCCTGGTGGTGGCAGGGGAGGGTGTTTCAGCCTAGTTTGGTTGCCTGTTTTTCACTACTTTTGAGCAAAGGGCAATCCAGGAAGCAAAACCTACTTTTTTTTTTGTTTTTTTGTAGTCAGAAAAGCAGGGTAAAAATTCAGGTGGCTTTAGTGACAGCAGTGGCACCAATTTACTGGGAGGGGAAGGATAGAAGGACATCAGTGCCCTGGTCTCACTCCTGCTGGGTCTCCTGCTGTAGCTGGTGCTCTGCTCTTGCTCAGATCCTTTCTTCCAACTTGCAACTGCACCCAGGCTCTTGCCATGTTTGGCTTTTATGTTTTACTTACCCCTCCTACTGCTTCCACATCTACAGCATTTTTAGGTGGGCAACAAGGCTGTCCCTTGGTGGCAGGAAGCTGTCCTGGGGCACAGAGGTAAAGAAGCATCACAGGGGTTGGGTTCTTGACCCCTCCTACATTGCAGGGAATTAATTTGTGCTGCTGGGCTGTCGCTGCCATGCCAGCGCGTTGCTGAGGCCACTTGACATGGCTGCAACCTCTGGAGAATCTGAGGGATTAGTCCATGTGGAAGAGCTCATTGGTACCCCAGAGTTGCCATGGAAGGCAGAGGACAGTGCTCTCCTCTCCTCTGGCTCTATTCTTCTCCTTTTATTTAAATATTTTTTTTTTTCTTCTTAGAAGTGTAATCAATAAATATCCTTTCTTGATGTCCCCAAAACTTGCAGTGCTTTGTTGCAGCAATTGTCATGTTAGATAGGTCATCTTTTTTCATTTTTAAGCTTGAAGAAGTTGGAAACAGAGCAGGTCAGCAAGTGACCACATCACAAACATTTCTATTGCTCCTCTCTCTCACCGCACCCTTTTGTATTTACTTTTTCAGTTTAAATATCTCCTATCTTTAAAACACAGCAGTTAATTTGTGGGAGAGATGAACTGTATCAGTCTGTATTAATCTGCATCCTTATGTGTCAACTTATTTATTTATTTATTTTTCTGAGATGGACAGCCACCCATCTCGGACACAGATATTTGGGAATTTCCTGAGTGGGAGTGGAATGTGGTGCTCCAGGCCTCTGTGTGGCTATTTGTGTGCTGGCATTTCTCCAGCTGCTTCAAAGAGATATATTTGTACCTTGTAAGAAAAATTCTCCTTATCGATTAATTGAACTGACAGACTGACTTATTGCCATAGAGGCACTAACGACAGGAAAGGACAGAACATCATTTTTAGATTGGCTATAATTCAGAGATATTGCTTATGTTACTGTGTCTTGACGATGTATTTAAAAAAAAATTGCTCTAAGCTTGGGTACCAGCTACGATGATAGATGTCCAATCAGGTCATTACTGTTAGAAATACCAAGAAAAATATTTGGGGTCTGGGAAGGCCGGACTGTGCATGCTTGTGCTGGCTGCAGGAGGGTGATAGTCTCTACAGAGCCTGTGGGTACTTCTTTGGGCAGCGGGAAGAGGCTGTTGTCATTCTAAGGGCCAGGCCAGGCCTGGGTGCTGAGCAGGACACCTGCAGGTTGGCCAGCAAGGGGTGTGGGACCTAGGTGACATTTGAGTCTTGGCCTGTTCCGAATCACTGATATTTCTGTCCAGATGGTGCACTGAATTTTCCTTGGGGAGTACTGGCTAATTAAAATGGCTCTGTTTCCATGACAGCTGGGAAGGTAAAGGTGATGTTCAGCTCTGACATGATAGATGGAGAAACACCCTTGGTAGTCCTTGAATCTAATAGGCATGGAAGTTGGAGCCCTGTGTGACACAGCTTTGGAAATTGTCTCCATGTCCTTTGTTAGACATGAGAGTAGGCAGGTTGCCTTGCCCGTACAGCCTTTTTAGCAACAATTATGGAAAATATCCTAAGTGTCAAGGGGACAAAAGAGGGAAAAGACTCTTTTGGAGACTCACAGAAGTGAACTGTGAAGTAAATCCCTAATGAGATCAGTCATCCCTGGGCGAGTCCAAAGCCTTCTCTAACTTTGAGCTCTATGGTAGTGTATCAAGAAACTTTTCACACCAAAGCTTCCCTCCAAGCAAGGAGAAATGTGGAAGGCAATGTCCTCATTAGCTGAGATGTGCTCTTCTACTTATGCCTCTGCAGTTCCAGCCCAGTGTTTCTGCTGCAGCAGTGGTGTGCAAAAAGAGCAAAGTAGCTAAGGCAGAAATGTGCCTGCAGCTTTGCGTGTCCTTGCCTTTGTAAAATGAATTTGGAGACTTCTAGTAAAGATCATAGCATCCTGCAGCCACAAAACCTGGCCTGACTGTTTGGATCATTATCGGTACGGTCATGTAGCTATACTAGCATTAATGAAAAACCATTATTTGTACTTAAAAAGGGACTTACTGGTTGCATGTAGAGTTAGTACTTCTAATCAATAACTGCTGCTGGTTTCTGGAGGCCAAGACAGATGATCTGGTTTGGGCTTCCATACATGGTGTTGGGTATGTCTATATGTTTATATGACATCTGGGTGTATGTTAATGACTTGGCCAGTGCCAGTAACTGGCCGTGACACCTCTCAGCAAAGGTGTCTAATGTGGAGCTGCTGAGAGGCTGAGGTGAGGTAGAGGCTGAGAGTGTGAGGTAGAGGTTGAGAGTGTGAGGTAGAGGTTGAGCGGCCAATGATGTCAGCTGGTGAGAGAGGGCCAGAAGGAAAGAGGAAAAAAGGGGAAGACAAAGTTCTGAGGGATAGAAAGGGGAAATGGAGAATGGAAGACTCAATCCACTGAAAGACAGCAGGACTCCGATCTCAGGGTTAGGATTAAAACTAAAAGCAATAGGACGCCGTGAAAGAAGAAGAGAGATTCAGGATAGATGTGGTGGTGCTGAGGGCCCCTGGAGTGTAGAGAAGGCTAAGTATGAGATGTTCCTATTCAGCAGAGGCACTGCAAATCAGGCTGAAGCTGATCTTTGATGGAGCTGAGAAATTCTTGGCAATGGTGGCTGGCTGCACATTCAGACAGGAGATTGAAAACATCAGGTAAGAAATGGGGCCATGCTTGAACTTCTGCATCAATTCCTTGCAGACAGCAGACAGCACAGTGGTGCTAAATTGTTGGCAGCCTCATCACAAGAGCCACAGAGTTGGGAGATATATGGGCTACAAATGTCCCTCCTGTTTAGTGGAGGGTAGTGAAGTGAAACCAGTGCAGCCTGTGTTCTGTTGTAGCTAAATGAGGAGTGTCGTCAGTCCAACAGCTTTCTGGAAGACAATATGGCATCTCTGGCAAGACCTTGTGGGGGAGATATTACATTTTCTGGCTTTTTTAAAAAGCTTGTTTGAAGATTTGCTCTTCCAGACCCAGCAGTTTGTGTGCACTTCTGAGAAAAGCTACTGAGCAGAGAAATGGCTGGTGTGAACCCTAGAGCTGACATTTGGCACTGATTTAGAAAAGGGTCGAACCAACATCTGCCTGTAAGGATTTATCAAAACTCCTCCCCAGATGTGCACTGCTACTCACACACGGACATGCTTACTTAAGCTGATGCGTTGGAATTTGGAGCAGAGAATCTGCATCAAAACAAACACCCAATTTTGTGTGTTATTGCACAGATATGAAAGATTAGAGAAAAAGGGGTTGTGACACTGGCAATGCAATGCAAATGCTATTAAACTATTATGTTTAAAAGAGAAAGGACATGTTATTATCAGGAAAAGCTAAATTGAGCAGAGTGCTAATACACAGCTTCAGCATGTGTCCCTGTGATACCTCTGGGTCTGAATCAGGCCCCCCGCTCCGATTTCTGACCATGAGAATGGTGGCTATTTAAGAAGCAGTAACTATTTTTTGCAGTATTAAAGATGCTTCAAATGTGTTATGTGTTTATTGTAATGAAAAATGATGTCATTAGTTCAGCTGATTGCAATTTTTTAAGCGGAACATTAATCTTCTGAAAAACGAGGTTCTGCCAAAACTGACTCAGGGTGTATGGAGGCAAATTGTTCTTTTTTAAAAGACAATTTTATTTTAAGTAAAGAGGAAATATTTATTTTTAAAAATGTCATATTTACACACACAAAAAAAATAGGTGGTTTTCCAGCTGGCATATCTTGTGGTGCTTACAGTCTGCAAACTGGTGATTGATTTATTTTGCCTGACTGAAGGTGAGGAGTATTTTTCTCTTCTGTCTGAGGAGGGACGGATTAGACCCCAGAAGAGGCTGTCTGATTACCATTACTTTTACATCCTTCTGATGTTTTCTGAGACATTGTAAAGAATGTCCCCTTCACTCAGCCCGTAAACAAACCTTCTAGGGCTAGCTGGAGCTGCCAGATTCCTTCTCTATATATGGCGTTCGCTCGGAAGTTGTCTCTCAGTTGTGGGAGTCTGTTCACCCTGGTCCTGTGTCTCCTGGGACTGGAAGGAGAATAAGAGTTCAGACCACTAAGAGAGAGATTTTTCTGCATCTGTGTAGGCTTAACTTGCCTAAATAGAATTTGTTTGGTCAGTTACTTGAGTAAGAAATCAAAATGGAGCACCCCCTTTTCTATAATGCATGAATTAATTCTACTCGTATGCATGTAAGCGATTGTTTCTCAGTCTAACACTGAAACCTCTTACTCGAATTTAACACAGAAATTGAAGAGAAAAAAAGATTTTTGGATATATATTTTATTTGACAGTGGTTTAGAATATCATACAGTAAACAAGATTTCTGTAAAAGTTAATTTATCCATAGTGGTGCGTTTCATAAAAATAGTTGCTCACTTACAGCCTTTCTGTGACTATTAATACATGGAATTATATTTATAGAGATAGAGCTGTACAGGGTAAATTCACAGCTAACACTACACAGAAATATTATTTGGAATGGGGTTTAGATGATGTGCTGTCTTCACAGGTTATCGATTACAGCCGCATAAAGCAATTACTGCACAAGGAGTAGCTGTGAACTGTGCAAATTAGAGTTTATGCAAGCATAATCTCAACTGTTTTTCAGATTTCATTGTTCGCTTTCTTTATACATAAAAATAAGATACTGGGACGTGCATCTACACTACAGAAGCATTGTCCAAAATCAGATTCAATAAATTAATGGCAAATTATATTGGATTCTAGTTCAGGGGATAAAGATTTTTTTCCCATTAAATAATAGTTTTATAAACAGCTACATGGACTTGTGCTTTTTTAGAAACTATAAATGGATTTTTTCTTTCTCAAAATTTTTTTTTGAAAGCTGCAAAATCCTTGACTTGAGGCTTTTCAAATAATTGGACAGGAAGAAACATGCCTGTAAATTTCTCAGTCCAGTGCAATGTTTGAGACATAGAGTAATGTGCTAATTTCTTGGTTCGGTGCCAATTTCAATCTAATTTTTCAGCAGAGCATGTGAGGAGCTAAGATTGCTAGAGAAAAATAAATTTTAAACACGAATTTTTGACAGTACCTAGCTTTATGTTTTGTTCTGTATTTTTTTTAATTACCACTGTATTATTGCCCAGGATTTTGATTTTTTCTAAACAGACAAATAAGCATATGCACACTTACACAGACACACACGCATCTTTTTGAAACAAGGTAATGACTGATTGACTGAACTCGGAGATATTTCCTGTGAAGGCAGACTGGAATGTTTACCTGGCACTTAAGGCTTGAAATTCAAAACAGACAAGCAAGAAAGATAAAACCAAAAAAGAAAAAAAACCATGGAGGTAGGGAAGAAATGATAAAAAGAAAACCATTTTGGAAATGGACATATATCAAATTTACTGAATGAGGACACTGACAACTGTATTTCAGAAACCAGTCTAATTATCGTGAACGTGTGCCTGGAAGGCACCTGCTCTGCCAATCTGAGGGGGTGAAAGGTGAGTGTCCTAACTAAATGTAGATGGGTATGAAACATAGCACTGTTGATAAGTGAAGCTCTCGATTTCTGCAGGAGGGAAAGGCCTTTCCTTAAGGACACTGCAGCTTTTTCTCTGTAGCACTCTTCCTTTCTTTCATTGCAAGGGCCTTGCAGACGTCTGGGTTTTGAGCCTGGCCAATTGGTTTGCGTGCTACCTCGCAGGATTTGGGGAACCTGTAGTAAGTCGCTTTTGAGAATAATTTGCAAATACAACTCCACCCTAACTCCTTTCCAATGTACAGAAACATGGTTTGTTCACAAAAATGGCAGTAGAAATGGTATCACAGAAACGAATCCACTGGATTCCCCACTCCTCCCATAGCGCCCAGTGAACTATGCTACTGGACTATCACGTGGACTACCCCAAAGCGTTAACAGTGGAGACGTGTCATGGGTGTACAGTTCCAAACAATGCTTCAAAGAAACCCTTTAACCCCTGTCTAGATATGTTGAGAACAATTTATTTACAACATTTTAGCTCCATGAAAAGATCCTCTCTCGGTTTCAGCTTGCTCCGTGCAGTTTTATTTAAGGCGATGTTCCAGTTTGTGATTGCTCTAACTTGTTCCAGTTTCTTGATATAAAGTTTGAATGAAATCCAAGTCCTTCATGCAGTGGGAAAAAAATGCTAAAGCTACACTGCGCTATCCCTCTCTGATGTACTGTCCTTCATATTGTTTTGGTTTCTTCCATAGCTGCCAAAGTCCCTAAAATGGAACTGGGACTTTAGGGTCGATTTTAAATCTCTGTTGACTATATGCTTTTGAACTTATTAGGTACTGTGCACATTGTCATGGAATTACACACTAATGTTTTCATTCCTCAATGCTTTGTGTATATGTGTGATAGTTAAAATAAATTAAAACAAACCAATGTGAGACAAAACCTAAGAAGAATGTTCTGCGTCAGTTTGAGACAGTTAGAGGGCAACAGTCCCTTGCTTATCTGCTCATGGCAGAAGTACCAGACTTCAGGACGCTAGGTAGCTTATCTGAGCCAGGGATCTTCCACGGCCCTGGGGAGACCGTTGCCTTTCGAACTGTGGGGTTGGTGCCGCGAGTGCTAATGGAGTGGAGATGTCCCTTCCTGGGGAACTCAGTGGGTTTCCCATCAGGGTCCCTCTGGCCGTGGTCCATATCGCTTCCAGGTGAGCTGCAGCGGTTGCTACCGTACGTCTTGGTAGCACCTGTATCAAGCTTGACATGTTCAGGTGCTGCAGCTGACTTCTTCTCACTGGTATTTGTGGGTTTGTGATCTTCTTTTTTGCTAAGAGATCCTCCTCTCTTGCTTTCTGGTTTCCTCAGCCTCCCAAACTGTTCATCACTGGTTCCAGCACACACGTGCTCTCTTGTACCAGCCTCGATCATAATGCTATGTCCCACCACTTTGCTTTCTGAGGTGGGCCTGCCACCATCAGTGCTCTTATTTTTGCCTTCTGAATATCCTTTCCAAGAAGCCTCTTCATGCTTTGACCTGTCTACCTTTTTAGGACTTGCTGACCTTTCTCTTTGTTCTCCTAACCTTTTCTTTTTGTGACCGTTCACCGAAAGCTCCTTTGGTTTCCTTACATCGTGTTCCCTCTTGATATCCCATGTTGCCTCTGGGCTTATCTGGTGAGAAGGGTCAGAGGGTGGGGCTATGTGTGATGAAGATAATGGTGAGATTATGTCCTCGAGGGAAAGAGCTACTTCCGGCAGACCTGGGGAGGTGGCAGAGGGAGCACTCCAGGAGTTTGGTTCGTCTGTTGTAACGACAAGGAGAAGGGAGTTAGGGGTGTATTCAGCAGCGCAGAGCGGGTATTGCACAGACACACTGAGCAACATCAACACCCAAACCACATACCAGACTTCAACGCCTCTGTCTTGGGTGAGGCGAAACTCCCAGGGAATCAACGGGGAGGAAAACAAAAACTATTTCCTTCCCTCCTAAAACAAAAGTCCAGGAGAAACAAAAACTGCATGGCTGGTAAAGGATGAAAACCTGTCTTTTTGTCATAGAGATTCTGCTTTGCTCTGCCTACATTAAATTATTCTTAAAATAATAAAGGCACATGATCATGAAATCAAACTGCCTCTTTTGTAGCCATATAATGGATTTCTTAGCTGGGCAATATCAGCGCTGTCTCTGAGGACAAATGAGAAGGACTTTCTGCCATCTATTAAACATGTCCCTACAAGCATATAATAATTGACAAGAATTTGTAGCTCAGATAAGGTCATCATTGAATTCTGTCTCATATTTTTTCTAAACAGATATAATATTGCAGTGTTTATGACCCCACAATTCTTACAGGGTACTTACAAAGCTCTGCCTTTATATCACAGCTTCAGCTGCTGAGTCTCTTGGCTGTGCATTTTGAATTTCTCCTGGTTAGTTAGCCTCAACACAATATGGTGGGATTGTGCAGATCCTGTTTAATTTAGCTAAAGAGACATCTCCTTTGCTGAATCATGATGGTTTTCCTAATCCATCGGTACAAAGCAGAATATTCTGAGATGTCTTTCTCTTGCATACGCAATCCTCATTTCTTTTGATTAATGTTCTGGCAGACAATGAATCCATCATGACTAATGACAGCACGACTCCTATTCTACATGGAGGTTAGAGAAATCACTGAACTTGGCTAATGTCATTCCCTATTTAGCACCATAGCCTGGCTCTGAACGGTATGAGCAATAATCTGTCAGAGATGAAGGACTACCTCAGGGATCCATGGAAACGAGGTAGAACTAGTTGCAAGAGCCACATATTTCTTGGGGGGAGAAAATGTAGCCTTCTAGCTGAAGAACAAGTGTGGACTTTTGCAGGTCAGGACTAGCACCTCTCAGTGATATCAGCTGTCCTTTAAAAGATACATTTATTTTACTCAGTGCTATGGCCACCTTCAAATTACCAGGAAGATGTACATCATTTTGAAAAACGGTATGGATTTCACTGCCCAGCCTGGGATCTGCAGCTTGCTTGACTGAGACAGCACTTCTAGATTAATAGCTTGATTGAGTGACTGCTGTCTTGCAGATAAAAATAGGAGAGACAATAGTGAGGTGGGTGACGTAAAGGGAGGGAGCAGTGCAGTTAGCTGAGGAGCTCTTTATTTTCCCAGATGGTGTTTGTCATATGCTTTTGCATAATGAGCATATGTGTGGAGAGGATTAGCATTTGAGAGGGGAGAAAGTACAAGTCCTGTATAAAACAAATAAACTTTGGGCTGGGAATCTAAATGGGCTGAGGGTCTCAACTGAGGTGTGCTTTTTTTTTTGAATTATTTTTTTTTAAATCGCACTTTCTTACCCTCTAGTTAAGACTGAGTAATGTACCATCTGCTCCCTGCTTGGCACTTCAGCGAGAAAAAATAAAAAGAAGGCTCGTGAATGTAGAGTGATCAGCTCTTAGGAGCTTTCCTGCAAAAATCATCTGCTTTGATAGGCTGCTTCTTTACTTCTGTACTTCAACACTGCCCCGGTGGTGAGGGACGGCAGGCTGTGCCTGACGAGGGAGGTGCAAATCCCACCCTGGCTCTTTTCAGATGTGAAACCCAGGGAATCCCATTTTTGTTAACACTTGAATCAGGGACCATGCATGTGGTCCAGGTCACTTTGCCTGTTTCTAGAGAAAAACTATGCCTGGATTCTACCGAGCAGCATGGAGCTGCCCGTGTGCACCATCGAGGTACTTGAACTAGTACTAAACAAGCCATGTTGGGCCTCAGAAAATTAAGTTTGTGCTTTTTATGGCATTGTCCAACCTCTCCAGAGCAGAGGTACTGCCAAACATTTGCCTTATCAACATATTTCTACAGAAATAGCTTGTTGCTTTGGGAAGTATCAGCTGCCCACCAGTAAAAACAACATCAAATGGTCCAGAGAAGCAAAATGCTTTTGGGTAACTCTGTCCAAAATGTGCCATTATGCTCAAATCATCTGTTTCTTGTCCAGGAGGACAAGCAAGGTGGCCACCATTCAGAACTAGGGTGGCAAACACCTCTCATAGTTCCTCTGAGGCACAAAGGGCAATATTGTACCAGTTATCTGTGGGGCACTCAGGGGAGGAGATGTGGGGGTGAGTGGCCTGCTGTTGTATTCCCTAGAGATGAGAGAACTGATTTATTAATGGACTGTCCCCCTACACAAGTGTCTTTTTTTTAATTTTCTTTTTTGGAGGGGAGGGAAAAAACACCAAATGTTGCAGTGAGAAATCATGGTGGGTTAGAACCTACCTACGTCAACAAAAGTCAATCAACATATTTGTTACATGTAATGATATATAAATATAGGTATCTATAAACTAGAGCATGCAGTATCGTACCCATTACTGGATTTCTGCCTCTCCCCCAGACTACCTTAAGAAAAAAGACAACTTGGCCAACTAAGCAAGGAGACTTGTAACCACCGTTAAAAGGGAAATTTGGTTGTGGGAGAACCCCAGATGTGCCACTGGCTGCAGTTTGTTTAAGACACTGTGCTTTCTTGCTGGGGAAGCACCTATTTGGGACATATTTCCTGTGGCTGGGGAAAACTCTGCCATGAAATAAAACTATCATTCGTATTCTGTGGCAATATGCTACTTGACAAAATTACTTTCTGTAAGGTTTAAGTACCATCATCTGAGACAGCCAAAACCCAATCTGACCTGTTCTTTCTTTCAAATGAGATGAAATTATGTAGAAAGTCATCCTCAGCCTTGGTAGACACTAATGTCAACATGCGACTGTTTCACTATGTCACTGGCTAGTGAGAATACTGATGTGAGGGTACTGTAACCGACTTTCCTCTAATGTCTGAACATTATGAGAAAATATCAAAATTACTAGAGTATAGCAGAGTGCAGTAATGTAAGTAATTTGTTGCTCAAAAGAAAAACCTTTTAAAGAGCTGCGTTCAAGTCATAAGGGTTCATTTGCACTTGTTCGAACAGCACTAAAATGATTGCTTTTCCATAAGAAATATAAACAAAATATAAAGGAGAAAACCACAAAATTGTATTTTGTAGAGGAACCAAACTAACGATTTCTCTTTACACTTATTCTGAAGTTATGGCTGCATTTTGTAGGGAGTTATTAATAATTCTGAATATTTTTTCCTGTAGTTTTAGAGCTTTGTATAAACCCTATTGTTAGTTGTGAACATAACCTACTTTTTCTGTCTGTTATTCCAAAGTATCTCAAAACATTTTGCAAACATACTAAACCAGAGACAGAGCAACCATTTTATTTTTTCCTCCCTTTACCTCCGGGAGGCTGAAGACAGTATTTGTTTAATAGAGCATGAAGTACTAATGGCCAAAAAACTTAAAAGCAGAAGTGACAGATATTGCATTCATTTGAAACTGCTGGAGATATTTAGAGACGATGTAGTTTTAAATTTGTTCCTGACTTTGTCACAATGGATAGCATCCTTACTGTGGGAGAAATTGTTTTTCAAAGGTATACATCTCACTGAAGGCTAATAGATGTCTTCCTCCCGTCTTTGAAGGGAGAAAATCTCCCTTGACCTACTAATTTAGACAAGATAAATGAGCTGGGAGCAGCACTGTAATCTGTCACTGTGATGGCATTTGATTTGGTGTAATTTAGTAGGTGTTTTCTGGGTGGTTTTTAGTTTCCACAAGCTACTGTCATGCAGTTGGCAGCACTTCTCCATAAGCTGTGTAAGAATGACTCACCTACGACCTGTTTCACGGAACTCCCAGGCAAGAAGTAAATTGCTAACTGAGTAAGAGACACCACAGACACAAGATTTTGAGTGTGTAGGAAGACAAGTAAGAGACGAACACAGCCATTTTGGAGTAAGAGCGACAAGGGGAAAACATCAGGAGCAGAAGTTTTCAGCCTAAAGGCTTTTTTTGTTTGAGTTAGAACTGCCACATATACATGAATTGTTTGCTTTGCTACATCAGCTTACACAGGTTCAATGGAGGGGAAATGAGGGTGCCACTCTCATGTGCCTACTTGCTCCCCTCTTAACTAAAGCCTAGTCATCTAGCTCGATCCAGCACTTGCTGATGACTTACATCTGCATCAGTAGCAAAAGGAACCTGTCTTTACTGCTAGTGGAGAAGACAGCTCTGCCTGTCTTACTTCTGAGCATTGTGAAGGTACCAAGTCAGAGGAAAGAGCTCAGCCTACTGATAAGTTTATTAAATTTGCTGCAATACTTATGTTTTTTTACAGGTTGACCTTCTGAGATTCTGTCAGGTCTAGTCTTGCTGTGCTTATCTGCTCTGCCAAGAGTTCAGGTAAAGAGAGATTAAACCTCAGATTTGTTCTCCTTTGGCATAAAAATATTTTAAATAATTGCTTGGTGGTTTATCAAGAATGTAGGATTTTTCATCAGATAAAAATAACCATAAAGTGCTAATACTGATCTACTTAATATTTAGTAGTAATGTAAAAGAGATATCACATTTTATTATAAATACGATACAATAAGTACAATAAAATCTCAATGCCTTTTAAATTTCCAAATTATATGAATAATGAACAATACATTAAAGCTTTGAATGCTTTCAGCAGTCTGAATGAAACATTTCCTGAAAAGTCGAACCAGCTGTTTTCATATCTTCCCAGAATTATTTTCCTAGGGAATCAAAGAGTTTTTGATTAAATAAAAAATGTGGTGCTTTTTTTCCCCCTGACTGTTGTCTGAAATTATGTATTGCCAGAAGGTGGCAAACAGTTCTTACAGATGCTGCTAATAATGAAAATGGGACAAATTGTCCCCTGGTGAGTATCCACTAATGTTGGCAGTGTTACACCAGGAATGCATTTGGCTCTTTCTCATTATAGCTTGCCATGTCTGTGATGTTCCTGATTGCATTGGTCTCCTGCAGCTTGTCTTTAACACCCTCTAAGGAGGGATATTTCAGAATATTCAAAGAATCTTTACTCTTTCATCCTGGAAATCTTTCCCTAACCCAGACATACAGCACCCTTTGTCTCCTGAAATAAATGATTCTCTGAGGTTTTGATAGAGCAACTTTTGGTACCTTCAGTCCAGCGCTCAGCCTCATGCAAACGTGACACAGTATGCCACCCTTTCTCCCACCCTCCCCTGGAAAGTGAGTGGCAGTGGGCTCAGCCCCCACCTTACAGGTTCCCTATACTTCTGGCTCTAAATTTGCCCTTCATGTTAGTTATTCAACAGTGCTATGCAAATGTTTTCTCACAAATTATACTTTGCTTGGCTCCGCTTCCACTACTCTTCTCCACTTTCAGATCCCTCAACACCAATAGCTCTGGAAATAAATAGCAATGAATTTAGGTGCTTTCTGCAGTGATAAGGTCCTTTGATCAATCATCATGGGCACATGTGGGTGGGATGGCCTTTTCAGCATTAGCAATGCCCTTACACTTATTTTTTCTTTTTAAAGCTATGATGGCTTTAAAAGTGTGCTGTGGGTGCAAAATGTTGATACCATGTAGAGGAATTACACATATATCATATACATTACAAAATAAATCCAGGCTATACCCAGTTATTTTGGCATATGAACCTCTTTCTCTTTGCTCCACATGCATGTAGTTAAATGATCTGTTTGGTTTTGTGGTCTTGTTTCTGAAGCAATGAAAACCTAATCTAATTTTTTGCTATCTTAACGTAACCACACTTACTATACAGCTTGCCTGTTTGTACCAAGTAATGTCATGGTGACTTAATATTTATAGTAGCTTCTAAACGTTGTGTGTCAGGGTAACCAGAGCCAGTTAACAAAGTCATGAAAGAATACAGGAAAACAAGCATGCATCTGAGACCCTGCATCTTTTACTTCTGAATTTTGTGCTCAGCATTTTCAGAAAAGTAGAATGATCTGTTTAAGAAAAAATGATGTTTGGAGCATGAAAGAGAGCCAGACTGTCTAGTCTCTCTCAGTCTCTCTTTTTTTGTTGCTGGTCTAATATTGGAAGAGGAGGGAACTACTAGTACTGGGAGCTACTGGTGACATGACTTCTGCAGATGTCCACAAGAACTGAAGAGATGTGACTGTAAATGCAGGGTAAGTTTTATTTCCTGTAAACTTCCAACTTTTAATTTTACATCCAGAAAATTCAATCATTGATCTATTCCAATAATGGGAACCACAACCCTGCTTCCTGCTTTATGCAGTTCCCAGTGCCACTGATACTCTGATGCTCTACTTCTTTTCATGTTACTAACCACTACTGGTGAGCAATAATTTGGTTCCTTTGGAATTATTATATCCATCTTCCATTGTATGCTTTACCTAGATATTAAATGGAAGATGCTCCACATATTTTTACAGCAGTAATGACATAAATAGAGTCCTTGCAAGGGACATCTGATCTCTTGGAATGATTGCATCTCAGGTAAAATTCACTTGCATCACCATTTCTGTACTCTGCATGGAGGTTTGCAAGAGAAAGTACTTTCATGTTCAGAGATCTAATTTGAGAATTATTGAAAAACACATCAGAAAGAGTAGACTGTTAGTTACGCTTGGAAGACCAAACCTGCAGAAGCTCAGGAGCTGATATTACTTGTTTTTGGAGCTAAGGGAACAAAGAGAACAGAAAATTCAAACTTGGGGCAGAGAGGGCAAAACTGCATATTGCAAAGACAAAAAATATTAAAAAACCCTTTAGAAAAATACTGAATGTTTTCTTGAAACAAGAAAGTCACATACATTGATTTCTGTTGGTTTTAATCTGTAGAAAGTGATGAATGAATGAAAAACACTTTTCAGCTTTTTACGTAATGTATTCTTTAAAGGCGGTTAACGAAGAAACCTGGGAAGTGACTGATCTGACTTGGAGAGTTCTTATTCTGCAACATTTCTGATCCTACGCTACACCCAGTGTATCCTCAGTCCCAATCGCTTGAGATAATAATTTAATTTCCTTACAGAATCAGAGAGAGAGAGGTTTCTCAGAAGACCCCTGGAATTAGATGTCCGCTCTTCTGTTGTATTCTGTTGTATGTATACACAACCATTGTGGGGGAGCTCCTTCTGGAAAGCCCTTTTGGAGGCTCCGGGCCAATGCTGAGTGGACGGACACAAAGATCTACACCCATTGCCTCACATCAGGCCTTTTTTAGCAAGCATGGGTCAGTGCCCGTAAGTGGCCTGAGACCTTTCAGGCTAATACAAGAGATAACTAATGAATTCAGAAACGCCAGAGTTTCTGCTACAGGAAGAAGGTAGACTGTATTGTCTCCAGGACCTGGATGATCCTGGAGTGCTGCATCTAACTTTAGCCCTCTCCTGGTTACCCTGCCATTGTTCACCCCTTAATTATAAATCACATCCATAAACAATTCAGTGTGATTTTGTAATTATGCCTAAACACTGCATCATTTGGCTCTCTCCAACAGTCACACCTTACAGCAGGACTGAGATAATTTTAACACTGCTGTTAAAATAGCAAGAATGAAAAGGGTTCTTTTTATATGTAGGAAAATGCTACCTAAAGTGCAGAATGGGAGAACAAAAAATAATCAAGACCCACACTTACAAACTGGTTATATTTCAGACCAGAAACAGGTAAATTAATTTAGTGAATCAATTTACTAATTTACTGTAACAGTCTTCCGGCTGTGAATCTTAAGACTAGATGATTATGAATACAGAATTTGTCACTAATTCTAAGGCTCATTTTAGCCTGTTCAATAGATGTGGATCTAGTAAACAGTCCTATCCATTAAACATATAAGCCAATGTTCATAATCAGTAATCTGAGTGAACTTGATAAATTTGATTTTTCCTTGAATCAAGTTAATGTACCTGCATAAATACTATAGGATTACTCACTAATACTGAGAACAGCTGAAATGAAAAGCTGCAAACTGCACAGTGCTTTTATCCTCCCCAGCAAGCTCCTCACCACTGCATCAGAGTTAAGTGTAGGGACAGCCTAAGTGCCAGACTTGAGTGATGTTGCTCTAAGCACACATTGTCATTCACTAGGTCCTTCAGGCGGTTATGGACCCTTTTTGAAATGCTGAGCATCTCACATATCTATCAGATCAAAGCTACTCAGGCAAAAGAACCTCATCCCTTCAGTAAAGAATGTTTTATTTTTTCTGTGTGGTCAGGCAGTAGAGTAGAAGCTGCAGAAACCTCAGCAGTTCTCTTGCAGAGCCATGTTTAAGCTGGAAAATCTATATTGCAAGTTACTATATAATTAAAAAAAGATAATGACTTGAAAATTAGTTTTTATTAATAGAATTAAGTGACATTAAGTCATAAAAGGTGTTCATAAATATGTTAATAGAATGTGTGGTATTAATGGAAAACATTCTGCAGAGATTGAATAATTTAAGAGTTTGATATTACACACTTAATTAAACTTAAATATTAAAATTATTAATTATCACAGCTAAAAAGGACATTAACAGTAGGCATCACATTCTGTCCAGTCAATAAATGACTGTCATTATTAAAGGTATGTAGATAATATATAAAATTTATTTAATCGAGGAATTCTGAACATTTTGATTGTACAGGAAATGCCACTAGAAAGCTATTTCTGGCAGGTGTGAGTGTTGGTGGTTATCACTTAAGATCACAGCAGGGTCTTAAGCAAAACACAAACCTTAGCTTGAACTTATCCTTATTTGCAAAGCTCATGAATAAGCATTCTCATCCTGCTTAGGGTACAGAATTAGTTTAGCCTGTCTTTAGCAAACTTTTCAGACTGGAGGTCACTGGGCACTGAAGGTACAGAGCTGACCCTGAGGCCATGCTTGCTGTTGGGGCTGTTGTGGTATCTGATATCCTCTGTATTGTCAAAGTGAAAAACCTGTTTCCCAAGCTAGGAGTTACAAGCTAGAAGAAATCTGACAAGTAGTTATGAGCTCTGCTAACCTCTTCCTGTGGTCAGGCTACAAAGCATCAGCTGGGAATTCACCATGGGATGGCAGAATGAGAATTTGGTAGGGGTAGGACCAGCTGCAAGTCTCTCTATGGACAAAGATTGCCTTCTCTTTGGTGGTTGGAATAACAGTTTTTTAATGTCACTATGAGACCATTTAAACTCATAAAATTTCCCATGCCAACGTCGAGAATCATAAGAGGCCCTGTTAGTTTAATTTAGTTTTGAGTATTATAACATATCACACAGCAGTTTCCATACTCTAAAGAGTATAAAGTTTGACCTCTCCAGATCACTGTTTATGTTAAAATGTACGAGTGGCTCTGCTCTCCTATGGGGAAATGCATGCCATTGCAGAAAATTGACTGTGGTGAAGAGATTGTCAAGTTTCAAAACAGGCTGCCCAGGGAAGTAGTTAAGTCACCATGGAGGTATTTAAAAGACATCTAGATGTGGTGCTTAGGGACATGGTTTAGTGGTGGACTTGGCAGTGCTAGGTTAACGGTTGGACTTGATGATCTTAAGGGTCTTTTCCAACCTAAATTATTTTATGATCTTATGTGGAACCAGTTTTAGATTCCTTGTAGTTTGGCATTGAAGCGGTTACTGCACAACCTTCATGGTGGAATTATTTACAGGCATAATGGTTTGTGCCTTCATACTATTCCCTTCGATACACAACTCTATATTGCAAGGGTACTATCAGAGACATAAAGGTAAGCTAACTCTGACCAAGAACAAGTCGGAGTGATGTACTCTTGCTATTAATTGAGTCCTGATTGCAAATTAGCAAATGAGAGGGGCTGTGAAATGGTCAGCAGGAGAGAGATTTTACAGGATGCTTGCTGCAACAATAGAAGACTGGACTTACTCCTACAACAAACTGCAAAGACTCAGTGTTACTGAATTCCCATTTTTCCTATTTCTCTGGATTACACGAAGAATGAAAAAGCTGATGCTGTGAAGACAAAGAGATGGCTGTGTTCTTTCAGGCCCTGTATTTTGGGTGCTTGTCTTCTAATATTGTCAACTGGATTAAAACACAGGAAGCCACCAAAAAAAAGTTAGAAAAACTAACTTTTGGGTGGGACTTTTCCCTTCTTTGGCTGGTAAGTCTGCTTGCCAGTTTATGTGAACTAAACCAAAGATAGTGTTTGTTCATTTGTTTTATTCACTGTAGTTTAGCTGTAATTATCTGCTCTTTACACCATATTAGTAAATCTACTCTGTAATATCATATTATAATAATTAAGCCTGAATAATAAGAGAACTTGCTCAACAGTCTTATTATTAAATCTTTACTCAGATGTGAGGAGACACTGCCAATTTTGGTGTGGATTATAATATGTGTGGATTAGTGAAGTTCTGCTTTAATAATAATACTGAATAGTCAACTAGGAATTTTAATCTTTAAAGTGATTTTCAAGCATTAAATAATTAATCCCCATAACACTCCCACGAGATAGGTAAGTAAATATTACATCCCCATTATACAGATGGGGGAAGAGTGGGTTAGAGAATTCAGTTGGACTAGTCAAAGCCACTGGGAATGTAATTGCCAAAGCAATATTTAGGACTACGGAAAGGAGTCGGCATTTTTGCATTTAAAAAGTAAGGAGAAGGTATTCCTTCCCTGGAAGCTCAGAAACATTGCCACAAAACTGAAAATGTCTTCTAAAGTGTCCTTCTTTCTTTCAAAATTATGTTTTCTCTTTCTATACTAACGGATACCTATGTAAAAGGTCTACGTGTCTCTTAAAATAGAAATTTGCTGTAAGACTGAATCAACTATACACACCCACATACACTGTTATTTGTGTTCTACTTCCCTGCCAGCTGCTACATATTTATTAAACACTAAAGACATGTTTGTAAAGCAAATTTTAATATTCAATTTTGTCCTTGAATAGTTTTTACCCATAGCAATAAAGTGGCTAGAACCTTTGGGAGCCCATATTCAAATTGCCTGATGGTTTTGGACCAATTTTCTTAACCAGTATATGTATATTGATTCATGCAGTTAGTCCTTTTTTTTTTTTTTTTTTCTTAACACACCACAGGTTCCTGAAATTAAGTTGCAATTGCTAGAAATAAGAAGGTGGTATTGGAAACGCAGCCAGCATATGAATGAATGTTTGCAGTTCCACCAGGGTGGTCACAGAAGGAAAGGGCACTTTTCCAAAATGACTATTGATTTTTGCACTGACATCAGATGAATGATATATGGGGCAGTTCAAGTTTCGAATAACACTCAACTTCAGCTCTGGAGATTTATAAAATGAGCATTAAAAATAGGATGGGTTGGATTATCTGATCAGTACTCTGAACAGGTAGGAGTATCTGACTTGAATGTATAGGCCAAGATGCTTTAGTCATTTATTAGACAAACATAACAGCTTCAGACATACTAAGAGAGTTAAAGAACTAGGAAAATGCATTTTGCAGCTGACTGGAGTTTTCTGAAGGATTTAGCTGTATTCAGACAACAAACCCACAGGATAAGCTCCCCATTTTTCATATATTTTCACAAATATAAAGGCAGTGTTACTAGTAAGGGCTACCAAACCCATGGTGCAAGGAAGCACAGGCACATGTCACTCCGTCTGGATGTACTTTCTAAACCATCTTCTAGAACTTGTATCTCTCCTGTGCTTTATCTGACTTCAAGTAAACCTGCTGATCCATAAGTGATTATTTACACAAAATAGAACAATTCCTTTGGGAGAAATGCAGACTCAGACTGCACAATGATGCTTTGGTAGGGGCCTCTCCTAAGGCATGCCAGATTGGTCAACGTATCTGTTCTACATCAGGAAACTTGATCATCCTTGGTCACTGCTCTAATGAATGGTAGCATAGCCACAATTCTGGTTGGGAAAAGGCCTATTGCAAAACTGGCGCTTTAGGAAAATCCTTCCCCTAAAAACTCTTTCATTAAAAACACCAGAAACAGAAACATTTAATAACACATATTTTTGTTTGACCTGATATTACTTTTCTTTCAATCAAGTATTTTGGTTTTAGTGTTGACTCAAACTAAATTGCTTTTGATTTTTCTCTATGTACTTTATGGGGAAAGAAAATCTGTCCTAGCACTTCCTGCCAAATAAATAATCAGGACCATTCACAGCTGCGTGACTGTGCAAAACTAACTTTAGCCATATTTATAGAGGATTTACGTTTCTACTTATTTTAAGAAAAAATACTTATTTCCTGTGTCTGTTATGCTGTAGGAGGAAAAAATAAGGATAATACACAGAAAGTTGTGGTTATAAATATCTAAAACTTGTGGTGGAACTGCAGTAGCTTGACAACTGGGACCTGCAAAATGGCCCTAATGTCAGCCTGGATTTTTAACCTTGTGATCTCTCTAAACTACCTGTAGTGAAGAACAAAGCTGGAGTAAGGTGAGAATGACTGAAGGAATGGTACAATTCATATTTCTACATGATGTAGGAACTTCTTTGTTGCTAGGTGGTCTCCACTGCTGACATACACACTTGAACAACATGGGTACAATTTTCAAATGGCTTCTAGCTGTGGCCAGTTCTGCACTACCAAAGCATAGGGGCACATCTGTACTAAAAAAAATATCTTATTTTTAGACAGAAATTGAAAACACACTGGATCTGGAAACACATGCAAGCAATTGATTAGATTACCCAGATTGGTGTGCATGAGACTGATGCCTTAAGCACAGCTTAGTGTCTGGGTGCTGTGAGCAGGAATTCTGTGGGCGACACACTGGAGGAGCTGCGCGATGCTCAAAGCCTAGGAGGAGGATACCTTTGGGTATAACTCCCTTTCTATTTCCAATCTGTCCACTTCAATAGTGTGAGACTGGCCTTACAATTTTTATCTAGGGTATTAAAAGACATTGTGCAAAGTTGACAGCAGACAGGTTGAATGCATCTAAACAGTTCTGTGTTTTCTGCAATGACAGTAATCAATAAAAAAAATTAGGAAAAATAAGTTTTTCTTTTCTTTCCAGGTACCAGTTCTGGGCCATGACTCTGTATTACAGATTTGATGTATCTGAACAATCTGTGCAGTTAGATCTGATTTATGAAGAGAATAGTTTGAAATCAAGTGCAAAGTTCCACATGTAAATTCAGCACAGCCACTGGGTTTAAAAAATGAGTATTGCCTTACAGCATGTTCCAAAAAGTCTTCAATTTTATATTAGTTATTTCTTCAAGAGACTGCATATAAATATTGTTTCAGATCAACATTTAACTTCCACCTTCACATTACTAATATGTTTGTGAGCCAAGTACCATAAGGAAGGGGAAAATTATGGCTTTGGTTCTTAAAAGTTTAAGGTTTGCTATCTGAAAAGTCATATTCAGAGGCTAAATCTTTGTCTGGAGAAAAAAGCAGATATATAACAGACCTATGGCTGTGTTTCTTGCACTAGCAGCAGTGTAACATGAAGAACCAGTTATCTAGGATGTTAAAAGACGTTTGAAAAAATGCTTAGCTACTTTGATATCTAAGATAATCAGTTACAAAAGAAGATTTGAATACTATAGAAACTATTAAGCGAGCTAGCATGTAAGAAAATGTTGGAAAAGACTCTATTAACAGTTGTGAGAAACAAAAGCATATTAGAGAAAGATAATATACATGCAGAGTTTACAAACCGTGTCTTTAGGGTGGCCCAATAAGTAGAAATATGGGGACCCATGCTTGTCACTTTTCATGCACATGGAGAGACTGGAAGGTACCATTCCTAAAGGAAGGGGAGGAACAGCCTAGGACCAATCATTAGAATTAACAGAACCAGTGACATATAGATATTTTACTGTTGTTAGAGCAGAGAATTCTTAGTAAGTTTAGAACAACTGAGTAAAAAGCTTGTATGTAACAGGAAAGAAGTATTTCTGTAAAGCTAAGACAAATAAGCATGCTGTAAGTCTAAATATTAGTGGATGACTGAAACTACTGTGCAAATATATTCGGGATGTAAATTCACCTGGACTACAGATGTGGAGTACATCTTGAGGTGCTTTCTGAAGGAGTCATAACAAATCAAAAGCAAAGGGTTTAATGCATTTCATAACTGTGCCAATTTATTTGTATGAAAAATCCTTGTATTGGTATCAACTCTGACATTTTTTGGCTTTGTTGGTGGGGTAGTGATGAAACACGAACTATGAGTTTCCCAAAGGCCCTTCAAAAATTACTTCCTGTTAATTAACTTTGTAGCTCTGTTAAAAAGCTATGGTTTTGTGTATACCAAAACTTTAGTTTCGGTAGATTATAGAACTCTTCCTCCCTTAAAATTGCCAAAATTGCCAAAACTGAATCTAAGCTCCAGTTCTCTAAAATCACTTGAATGTCATGAACCCATGGGGTGAGTTTCATGCATAATTTATCATTGTGTCAACCAACAGAGATTCCAAAAGTGCACAATGCAACCTTAGGACATGTCTTGTAATGAAATCAAACGATGTGGGGAAAAGAGGGAAAGAATCACTGCTGTGTAAATGTATAAAGCACCGACCAGCCCCATGGCACAGATTCCTTCTTCACCAAACCTCAAGATTCTGGTTCTTGCTGCTCTGTGTGTGTTACACATCACACTGTGACCTAGCATGGTCAGGGCCAGATCCAGCTTTCCAAGACAGGGCAATATTTTCCAAAATTTCAGTGTGAATGGGCTGGAGTGTCTCAAACTTAAAGCTTTCTGCAGGAACTCTTAAGCAACTAAAAACTAAGTGAAAAACTTCCATATTTTATAGGAAGTATGATTTTGAAGTCCCGCTGTGAAAGCAGGACGGGAAACAAATTAGCTTTTTTCTAGATGTTCTTCACAGGTGAAATTCAGCATTTCTGCTGCCTCTGCAGCACCATACAGAAAGCATCTGGGGCAGAAGGTTGCATCTTGCTGGAGGGCTGGAGACCACCTACAAGCATTAACTGCACCACAGCCTCCACCTTTACACCCTGCTTGCAATTACTTGATTATAAGACTTATTGCTTTCAGACATTTCTAGGAACTTGCATATTTTAATGTAGCTTTGAGTAATGAAACCTCCAGTTGGGAAAGGCTAGGAGCAGTAAGCCAGAAGAAGCAAGCTGCCAGGACTGCTGGGACTGAGAATCAAACATTCCAGGCTTTCACAGGGACCTTCTTCCATAGACATTTAGAGAGAGGTTGTTCTCAGAGAAAACTGTAGCTTCCTGGGGCTGATCTGTCTTTAGAATTAACTTGCCTCTCGCGGAGCTCGTTGCTGGATGGTGACGCTGTGATTTGTTAGTTTTGCTTAATCTTTAATGTGGGAATTTTGGTTTTTGTGAACAGTTTTCCCACAGTTTGCCTTTAGGGATGCTGCTTCGTCCCAGTGTTTGGCTGCTCAATGTATATGCCCTTTTGATGGTGTTTATGCAGCTATGGCTTAGGCCTGAAAAATATGAGCATCTGTAATTAGGCTCCCACAGTGTGAGCAGACAGATTTTTCAGAAGTGCTGCACATCTACTAGCTCCTGCTGAAGCCAATAACCTCTTAGGTAGATGCATACATAGGGAATTAGGCAGCCATGGCAAGAAAAATCTTGGTCTATCTTTTTATTCAGATTACATTTAATGCCAGGATGAGAAGTGCTCAGTGATAACTGAGTTTTGTGTCCTGTGACATGTATGACACTTCACACTCACTCCAGCTGGCCTCCCCAGGTATTAAGTACTTTTCAAGATCAGGATTCCCAGCAGTATTTCTAGTCTTTCTTGCACAGTAATATGATTTCTTACTATGACTTCGTTCTTTGGAGAGGACCTGGCTGGCAGACTATTTGCTATGAAACATGAACATGATGTTCTTCAGGTTTGGATGAGCTGTGATAATTCACCTTCAGTGGAAGCACAGTTCCTCTGGCTATCTTATCCTCAGCAAACATGTTCTGAGATGCTGGGTGATAGAATGTATGTTTTCTAAACTTCTTTTGTTGCACCCTGCCGTGAAATCAGCTGTCATTGTGGAGCATTAATCATATCTGTGCGCTCTCCCATATATTCTGATGCTACCATGCATGCTAGGAGGGTATTTCTCTCCCTGAAGTGCTCTGGGATCTTTGGCATTTGTTTTCAAGCAAAATCGGCAGCTGGAGTCGAGGTAAATGATGCATTTGCAATACGCTTTATTTCTTCCCCTAGGTTTGAATAGTGCTTTAGCTCAGCCAGAATGTTCTGAAATGTACTTATAGGGACAGATTTCCAGGCAGCACAAACTGACATAACTCATTCAGGAGATTTATTTACATCCTCCCAAGAGCTTGTTCTTTGCTTCTTCACTGAGTGCTTTCTTCTTTCCAATGCACATTCTCTTCTTGCACAGATCACTTTCTTACCATTGATGATTTTCCCTTAATGTTGCTTTTACTGCTGTTGATCACATCATCATTCAAACACTGATATTTCTTGCACTTATATATACACTGCCATATTTTGTACTAACAGAAACATGACTCTGGAATTTAAAATGCACTGGTTATATTGCACATGGAAAATAAAAAAGTGGAAGACAGAGAGGCAGTAATGTGATGATTTTCAGCTGGTTGGTTTAGGTTGGTCTAGTTAAGCTTCCTTCTTTTTAATTCTGTGAGTTTGAATGCCATTGTTGTTGGAAAAGTCTCTAAATGCAGTGTTACAATTGACTTGGGAAGTCCCTGACAATTTTGCTTTTCAGAGACTGAGAGAGAATATCCAGGAGAGGACCCTGGTACACTCGTTCTGTTTCCATATTTCTCCCTAAGCTTCTTCTGCACACTACTGTTGCAATCCAGATTCCACCTTGGTCCTCAAGCTTTGCATTTTTGTACTCAACTAAGTCCTATTTCCTACTGATGGTCTCCAGAGCTGGACCCTAACGATATTTCTGATATGTACTTGCTAAAATAATTATTAAAAGGGCTGATAATTTCAGTAAAAAAAAAAGCTCCAAATAGTCTTGTTACATCTCAACCATGGAATTCTGGTGGGAACTATCAAATATTGACTACCTTATCTGCTGTCCTCAGGACCAATTTGTCCTTGATCATGCTGTCACAATCTTCTCTGCGTTCAGTTTTCCATATTTGGAAAGGACATTCTTTCTGGGAGTCTCTCAATACTCTGATAGATGTTCTTTGCAGCATAATGACTTACCCTTGAGATTTGGCCTTCTTGAGACATGGACTCCGGTTTTAATTGCTTCTGTTTGTTAATTTCTGTTTTTAACTTCCTAAGCAGTCTGCTGTTGATTTTTATGTTCACCTTCTGTTTGTTCTTAGAGTGTTTCTCATCGCTTTGGGAAATGACCCAGGGAGGACTTTAGTATCTCAGTTAATTTCAACAGACATCTTATTTTTCTTCCATTCTGCCTACAGACTGGATACAGCACTAATGTTTCTGTGCCTGTGTCATGCACACATTAAGAATCGGAGACATGGGGATGCTATCGTTTGCTGTGATGTTTTTTGTAGGTTGTATGTACATTACTAAGTAACTCCTGAACACTTTTACTGCTTCTAGTGCAGTAGAACATGGCTTTCAAGCACAGCCACTTAGCTCTCCTCCTGTACAGAGCTGTAAACTGGGGATGCAGTGAGGAAAATGATCTGATTACACAGCACTTCTTTGTAGCAACTTTTATTTTGCAGTAATCTGCATTTTTCCACAACTAAGGCTAAGCATACCAAACGCCTTTCCAAAAGGCGAGTATGGCTTTAAACAGTCCTGTGAAGTCAACTAGTTTCCTTCTGTTAGCACTAAAAGCTGCTCCAGGATTTGTAGTGATTTTTGTATTTTCTACTCGTTCTGAGGAAGGGATGGCTTGTGCACTTAGGAAGATTTGTTTTCCCCAAATGATGCTGTTTGCACTGAACAATTTTACATCCATTTTCTTATGNTAACATACATATATATATATATATATATATATATAAATATAGATATTTATTTTGGATCTCCTGTAAATCTAAGTTTAAGTGCCATCCAGAACTCGGATCTTAAGAAAGTCAGATTTGGAACAGGTCTCAACTGCAATCAATTCTTTGCTCATAGCAATCTCCTGTGACCTGCCCTCAGATTAAATTATTTTTCTGACGAACCAGAGAACTGCTGATATATGGTTCTGCTATTTGAGAAGGATTACTACCACTGTATCAGTCTTGGATATTTGTTTGCTTTTTCACTAAAATTGATGTCCCTCTCCTTTCAAGAGTGTTGGAGGTAATCTGAATCTCTGTTGGAGGCCTCTCTGAAAGGATTACACACTGTTTAAAATTGATATTAAATGTCTTAGTACCTATTTCTCATAATCTCTGAAAGTAATTTTGGCTTTGTTTCTACTCACCAAAAGTATAACTCTCTAACTTTATCAGCAGATGAGCAGCCTACAGCCCATCCTTGATGCCCTTATTCAGTAGCTCTTGAAAGCTGGGAAAAAATGCAACACACACTATCCTGAGTATTGCTTCAGCCACAGAATTGACTCTGGTTTAGAGAAGAAAATGGTGCAATTACCATGTGTACTGATAGCTGGCAAAGCACTGCTGTGGAGCTGTCTCCAATAGAGGGAATGAATTTAGGATGGTAACAAAGACTGACCTGAACCTACAGTTAAGCCTAAGTATTACTTTGAATTTTCATATGCTCCTGCAGTTTCTGATTATAACGGGAAATTATGCTAGAACTTCAAAAGTAACATTAGAAAAGTTTAACAGAGTTTTAAACCTCATAGCATAAACAAGTCAAAGAATTTTCATTAAAAAACACGTTTTCCTCTGGGATTTCAGGCCCATCTGTGAACATCATAAAATTTATGCAAATATATGATGTTGTCACACCATCCTTTAGAATAAGCTTTGATTTCAATTTTTAAAAAGAGCTTTTTGTCTTTGAATTACCTTTGGATAGTTTATTTTTACTTCTTGTCATTTCAGTAGTGAAATAAGTGTTCTATATTGTCTAAATGACTCACACTTTTTGAAATATTAAAAAATAGCCAGAAGCCCCTCTGAAACAAAACATGTGAAGAATGGATCTTGCTTTCTAGCCACAATGAGCAAAGTCTCCTTTTTTATTCAGAGTTGGTTTCTACCTGATCAGTATATTGTCAGAGATAATATAATGAGTCAGATTGCCAAAGAAAGAAGTACTCTTGTTAATGTTTAACATTACAAGTTTAAATCTGAGCCACTGAATTGCTTGGCAACAAGATCATCTGCTGTGATTCAAAATGTGCAGAGAAGTACCAATAGAGGAAGAAATGGATAGTTTATGGACAAATCATCGACTCCCAGCACACTCAGAGATGTCCCCTAAAGAGTTCAAAGCACTTCCTCCAATGCACATCTTATAAACCACTGCTTGTGTCGGGAGGGCAGCAGACGACAGTGATGTACACACATAAATGGTACTGAGCCAAGGAAACACTTAACCATGTGAATAAGTCCACCTCTACTCAAGTAAGCACTGAGGCCCATACTTAATGTGCCCCAAGACATTGCAATATATAAATATCTGCAATTGCTACTTAAATCAAAAGCAATATAATTAATTTATATGGGTTCATGCACAAAGAAAAACGTAAAGATGAAAACCCACCATATTCTGGGACCTGGCCTGTTCCACGTTTCAACAACAGTCGCACTCTCCTGCCACCAGACTTGATTAGCTCTATTGCTCTGGCATGTGTCATGTCCCTTGTGCTTTCTCCATTGATTTCAATTATTTGATCTCCTACCTGTCAGGTAAGAAGAATATTGAGTCAGACAGAATTGCAGTAAAATGAGTGTTTCAGAAAGAGACATATTGAATGGATCACAGGTTACTTGAATGACAGACAGACACATCAAGGTAAATTTGTTCCTGTCTGTCTGAGGGATATTACTGGCAGATTAAATAACATCCAAAGTGGATTCTGAACGTGGTATATCAAATGCTGCTTGTCCTCTGCCGAAATCTTTGTAATGTATTTGTAACTTGCCTCATGTCTTGTACATGTAAGAAGGTTTTGTTTTTTTTTAATTGCTTGATATGTTGGAGTCACTGGAAATGTTATCTGTGCTACACTTGTAATATTGTGTGTATCCAAGAAGACCTTTGCTGCATTTAACTTGGTGCTTGCAATACAGGAAAGAGAGGTTCAAAGCATAAATACAAAGATCCATTATTTGAGTATCCAACTCTTGGTAGCAAAATTTCACACCAAATCAAGAGCTGTTATGAAGGAAGCGGCTAAATAAATTAAAATTAGTGGCTATGGCACAAATCCCACATTTTTTCTGGAGCTCTTATGAGAGCGTGCTTTGAAATCTTTGTCCATGGGTTTTTGCTTATAGTAAGCAGAGCCCCTGGCTGAGCTGTTAGAGCAGCTGACTCCAGGGCTCTGATTACAGATTTCTGCCACTCATCTCCTGGATGGCTTTCCAGTCAGAGTTACCTTGATTATTATTTTTCCACCTCTGTTTCTACAGCTGTAAAATGGGGCACTGATATCTGTGTCTCCCATCCACCCCAATNACTAAAAGCTGCTCCAGGATTTGTAGTGATTTTTGTATTTTCTACTCGTTCTGAGGAAGGGATGGCTTGTGCACTTAGGAAGATTTGTTTTCCCCAAATGATGCTGTTTGCACTGAACAATTTTACATCCATTTTCTTATGATTCTGCAATAAGGTACAGATTTATAACATATATAT
>VZTM01011683.1:146349-158252 GCA_013400555.1 Jacana jacana
TCTTGTTAATGTTTAACATTACAAGTTTAAATCTGAGCCACTGAATTGCTTGGCAACAAGATCATCTGCTGTGATTCAAAATGTGCAGAGAAGTACCAATAGAGGAAGAAATGGATAGTTTATGGACAAATCATCGACTCCCAGCACACTCAGAGATGTCCCCTAAAGAGTTCAAAGCACTTCCTCCAATGCACATCTTATAAACCACTGCTTGTGTCGGGAGGGCAGCAGACGACAGTGATGTACACACATAAATGGTACTGAGCCAAGGAAACACTTAACCATGTGAATAAGTCCACCTCTACTCAAGTAAGCACTGAGGCCCATACTTAATGTGCCCCAAGACATTGCAATATATAAATATCTGCAATTGCTACTTAAATCAAAAGCAATATAATTAATTTATATGGGTTCATGCACAAAGAAAAACGTAAAGATGAAAACCCACCATATTCTGGGACCTGGCCTGTTCCACGTTTCAACAACAGTCGCACTCTCCTGCCACCAGACTTGATTAGCTCTATTGCTCTGGCATGTGTCATGTCCCTTGTGCTTTCTCCATTGATTTCAATTATTTGATCTCCTACCTGTCAGGTAAGAAGAATATTGAGTCAGACAGAATTGCAGTAAAATGAGTGTTTCAGAAAGAGACATATTGAATGGATCACAGGTTACTTGAATGACAGACAGACACATCAAGGTAAATTTGTTCCTGTCTGTCTGAGGGATATTACTGGCAGATTAAATAACATCCAAAGTGGATTCTGAACGTGGTATATCAAATGCTGCTTGTCCTCTGCCGAAATCTTTGTAATGTATTTGTAACTTGCCTCATGTCTTGTACATGTAAGAAGGTTTTGTTTTTTTTTAATTGCTTGATATGTTGGAGTCACTGGAAATGTTATCTGTGCTACACTTGTAATATTGTGTGTATCCAAGAAGACCTTTGCTGCATTTAACTTGGTGCTTGCAATACAGGAAAGAGAGGTTCAAAGCATAAATACAAAGATCCATTATTTGAGTATCCAACTCTTGGTAGCAAAATTTCACACCAAATCAAGAGCTGTTATGAAGGAAGCGGCTAAATAAATTAAAATTAGTGGCTATGGCACAAATCCCACATTTTTTCTGGAGCTCTTATGAGAGCGTGCTTTGAAATCTTTGTCCATGGGTTTTTGCTTATAGTAAGCAGAGCCCCTGGCTGAGCTGTTAGAGCAGCTGACTCCAGGGCTCTGATTACAGATTTCTGCCACTCATCTCCTGGATGGCTTTCCAGTCAGAGTTACCTTGATTATTATTTTTCCACCTCTGTTTCTACAGCTGTAAAATGGGGCACTGATATCTGTGTCTCCCATCCACCCCAATCTCCCTCCCAACTTCACCTCTTGCTGGGATGTTTTTGTTTAGCTCTTCTGACCATGAGAAAGGCTGGCTTTAGATGCTGATCATCTGTATGTTGATGCATCCCCCATCTCAATGAATAGAGGAGTGATTGCTTTCTGCTGTGCCTAGTTGGCGGGGCAGAGAGTGCCCGCAGTAAGCAGCATCTGTACGGCTTGCCTGGTGCTGCAGTACCACAGGCACCCACTTATGGGTGAGCCAGTTAATGGAGCAACATGGTGAGGTGATCTGTGAGCCCTGAATTAGCAGCACCTTTGGAGATGGTGTTTTGCAGCTGCATTGCAGAAGACTCCCAGCCCCATCACAGGGGTGACCCAGGTGAAGCAGGTCTGATCTCCTGGCACTGGCAGGGGTGCTGGTCCAGGTGATGGGCAACCAAGAGGGATGTGTGAGGGTCTCAGATGAGTGGGTTCAGCAAGCGTGTTTATTGGCAGGATAGGCTGAATCTATGGCTTCCTGGCCATCCATATCCACTACACTAAAATAACAATGCTGCAGGCATCCTAGAGAGGGTTTTAAGGAGGTTATACAGATTTCAAGATGACGAGCACTTCTCTTTCCTCTTACAAGCCTGTCTTGACAAAACCAGCTCTTTGCTAGCCTTGGACATTGAAATGTTTTCTCTTCTGTATGTTTTCTTTGCTCCTATTGTATTTCTGTCAACTAAAAGTGTAATCTTTGAGGGCTTTCCTTCCTTTTGGAGTTTGAAATATAGTATTTACCAAATAAATGTGCATAATATGAAATGTCAACAAGACTTCTAGCAGAAAAGAAATCTGGAAGGAATGTCAAGAAGTTATCTAGTCCCTACTTTTCTTCAGAGACAGAAAGAATGCTACTAAAAGCACTATGGCAGTGTTTCTCAATAGGAATTCAGACTTTGTCAATAGGAGTTACAGCCTATTTTAAGAACTCTCCCAGGATCCTGCACACAATCTATGCTGGTACTTTACTTAACTAAAAAACCATTGATCTAAATAAAACCTCTCAGCTTTGCTATCACGCTTTGTTAATGCTGCAGATTGAGCAGTGGGGGGAAAAAAATTGGGATTATTTTGTGCAAAATGGCCTTATTTTGCAGTGCAAATTTCTTCTTTAGTGGATTTTTTGCTGTTAGGAGGAGTGCATTTGGTTATACGATGCAGTATGCACTTTTAGACACTTCTGATGACCTCCAGTTTACAGTGACACACACCAAGGGTGCTCGCTGGATTGTGGAGAGATCTCCCCTGGGTTTGGCTGTGCAGGGCTGTTTGCATCAGCCTGAGCGGTTGGTAGAATGAAGCTGCTGCACACAATCAGAGCAAAAATGGAATACCTTTTACCATGTCTGTAGCACAGACAGAAGATGGATTTGTAGCATCCCCCGAAGGATACTAGTCAGGCCAAATACAGACCAAATTCAATGAGTTTGGGAAAACCTGTCTCTAAATATCATGAAACAATTAAGCCCAGGTAGTAATCCTATAAAAGTAAACTCAGATTTGCCAAAGGCTTGAAGACAGTTCTTTTTTTGTGTGTGTCCTGTTGACTGGGTAGACCACGTTTTGCAGAAGGTGTTTAAAATGATCCTGTTAGCATGTTTTGAGAGAAGAAGTGCCAGATTAGATCAAATGAAGGAGGTGTTTCTAACACTCTTGATAAATAGCCTTTAAAATGAGTACTGATGAAAACTGTTCAGAGCACGCACAGTGCTTCAAATAAAATCCTCTGCACTCTGGAGCAGAAAGACAGAGATTTTAATACAGTTTAATATGTAAAAAGGTTAAGTTAATGTCACATTTTTTTCTTGCTGTTTGCCTTTCTTCTGTCCTCATTGGTCAACATGTAGGAACTATCTTGTATTAATGTAACCTTTTCTATATTTCACTGGATTAAAAAAATTTTTCTCTATAGGCAGTGTGTTGCTGATTTGGTCATTCCCTCTTTTAATATAAAATTTTATGTGCAAATAACCCGGGAAAGCTTAAAAAAAGGCCAGCATCTTGGTTATGTGACTGACTGAGCGAGGGGAGAGAAAGCAGACTGAAAAAATTAGGTGCTCTAAAATTTACATCAGAAGGTGTGAGGCCAGGGGTAAAATGAATAGTTGCAGGAGCAGCGGATTAATTGTGTTCCATGCTTTTGTGTCTGTGGCTGACTGATGTATAACTGAATTACATTGCCTTCGCAGTACAAGCTCAGCTCTGATTAGATAAGAAAAACAACGGAGAAAAGTTGCCAACACTCTCACCCTAAGAAAATCTTCAATTAGACATTACACTCATATCTGGGGAATTCGTACAAAAGAGAAGACCTTGACTGAGGATTGGTTCCCCATGTGTCTAATAAGGTACAAATTCCTATTCTTATTTTTTCTGCAGTTAAACATTTATAACCTTCCCTGCCTTCCCCTGGCCCATGTAGATTCTCTGATGTCTGATATGGGAGGAAACATGCTGTATGCTCTGTCTCTCTGTCCAGGCATTCAAACATGCTCATTCTCTCCTTTTTTCTATTGTGGAATAGATTTTTATATATTATGGGTTTACTTATGTCTTTTTAAAAATCCAGTGGTTGTTTAACAGGAGCTTAGATATACCCACATAATGAAGATGCACCAAGGTCAGGCCAGAGGTAAGGACAAGCACAGAAACAGGTCCAGAAAAAACATAGTGCTTACAGTATGGGATCATCATTACTCTTATGATCAAAAGTTGATTCCTGCAGTTTTGTACACACATGGCATTTGCCTATACTGCTCTCCTGGATCCTTCCAAGTCTATCTGCAGTCTCCAAACTGGAGAAATTACTAAGGTAGGGTGTAGACAGAACAGAGAAAATAAAAACATTCTTCCCACATGGGAGAAACAGTACTAATATACCCAGAATTAGGCCTTTGCCTTTTTTAACACATTGAATTTGCAGCTCATGGTCAGTTTGGATTCCAAGATTATAGCCAGCAGTACTGTCCAGACAGTTATTCCCCCATTTTACATTGTGCATCTGGTTTCTCTGCCCTAAACCTGTACATCTCAGAGAATTTTATCAGATTGACTGCTTTAGTATGAAATTTTTATTTTATGATTAAAATCAGGGCCTCAAAGTAATTTTAAACCCTATATGAATCTTGGCATTAGCAAATTTTATTTTATTATTTATGAATAGGTCTCCAATTATTATTAAATTATCCTATCAAGCTGGTTTCATCCCAGACCTCTCAGAACCACACTTGTAATTTCACACTTGTAATTACTATTCAGGAGCAATCCATTCAGAGCAGCTTTTGAGAGGGTTTATTCTCAGTAACCACATTACAGTGATTCCACCTGGAGTCTATTTCCCCATCCTGTTTCTGTGAATTTCATACAAAGTGGTGTTGAAAGGTGAAAAGAAGATGCCTTGTACATTTTCCTTCCCCCTTTTCCACAAAGACATCAAAATGAAAATCAGAAATAAGAAAATAAAGTTAGACTGATGTGACAAAATTTGCTTTCTATGATTTACATGTTTTCAACTTTTTGATAACATCACAGATTATTTCCGAGTCTGAAATTTAAAGGAATTGTTCTCTATTATTTGACTTTAAAAGTAGGGAATAAATTTTTCATTCTCTAGTCTACTACTAAATTTCTTGTCCTCTGTGAACTCTTGGACATAATTACTAATAGTCTAGAAGTTCCTTTCTCTTAGTCATTGAGTGTATGCAAACACCAGCAGTTCAGTTGACTTGAAGGTAAGTATGCTTTTAGCAGTATTATCCTGTTTTATACGAATTTCTCTTTGTTGAAGTTGATGTAGTAAGTTTATGGTCCTTCTAAATATCTCAATTAAGGCTGATAAAAAGAAGCACTGACGATTTCAGCTTCCTCCACATTGTCAACAAGCAAGGACCTCTTTTTTCCAGTTCTTCTTAATTCTTTTAATACCTTTATGTTACCTTTCTGTGTTAGCTTTCATACTCTCCTTGCATTTAATCTCCCCCCTGCATCTAGCAGGACACCAGCCACCTAACAGGTGTTGCAGCATCAAGCATTGAGTGTCTAAATGTTTTATTGGGTATGACCCTGTGGCATCAGCTCCCTTCACGGAAAGTGACACTTTTGAATATCAGGCCATTATTTTTAAGAGGCATTTCAGCAAGCTGTCTTCTGTGGAGATATAAAGCTTTTCAGCTGAAACACCAGAATATTTTAAAAGATAAACTTCTGTGTAGCAACATTATCATTTTGTGTGGCATTTAGGTCCTCTGTCATTTTACACTTCATGGATTTCATTTTTGTCAAGAAATTAACAGGATAAACAATTCCCCACATCTGGAGAACTAGCCATCCCTAAAATGATACCTTCAACTCCCATGCCATTCAGGTACAATTTTTGTCTGACAGCCTGACAGGACGCATGCATCCTAATCACTGAGTTTTAAATCCACAAATAGCAGGGAAAATGTTTGAAAGCGCAGCCCTTGAAATCTAATATTGTAATCTCACACAGCCACAGACTGCCTTCGGCTTCAAATTAAAAACACTTTAATTTGAAGGTGTTGTTACACCAGTGTCCGTGTGTGGAGCTGCAATGAATGCATCCCCTTTGCAAGGCTGGCTGCTCTTTGGTGGCCAGTGATGCAAAACAAGCTGATGGTTCCCTTCCCCCTCCCAACAGACAGGCCCTGAACCATGGGATACCCCTCAAATTGACATCAGCTCTGTAACCTTCTTATCAGTCTTCAGCAGAGATTACAAAGCTGGAGTGATCAGCTTCCTCACCCTTCAGACCTTCTCAGCAGTGCAAAGTTGAAGCATGTAGGCCAGCCCGTCTGGGAAGTTGTACGGCTGCTGCCTCAGCTGCATTTATCCTGAAGAGAATGCTCTCTGTGGCCACGAATCTGGTAATTTTACACATTGCTTTCACACTGTATTTTGCTTCCTACAAGAACATAGCCCTGGCTGAATTTCCATGCTGTTTGGGATAAATGCCTACCCAAACACACCTGACCCTATGGAAGGGGATGCTCCTCTATTATATTCTTAATATGTGCAAGCACAAAGTCAACATGGAATGCTTCTCCCCTCCTTAATGTTTTAACAGTTGAATATTAATGATTGAAATGTAATTGTGAAAGTAGTTTGTGTGTCTGGGAAATGTCTCTTATAAAAATCTGTTTCGGTTCAAGTTAATTCAGACGCTCCATCCATGCGTAAGAACAACTGAGCTATAAAATTGGGTAGCGTGTTTTCCTCCAATAATGAGAAGATAATATTCCTAAGGGGTGTTTAAGAGACATAACTATTGACAGGTTAATTAGAAAGAAAATTGTAAAGCTTCTTCGAATCATTAGAATAGGGAGTCTCTAGTACATGTGAGTTTATCTGTGAAGTCCTTTTTCTGGCCATATTTTATAATATATTTTCATATCTTGTTAAAGAAAGCCAACCATACATATAAACAGAGTTTCAGAAGTAGGCTTAATCAGAAGAAAATACGTATAGCTTTAAAGTATCAAGGAGGTTTTTCTTTGCTCAAGTGTATTTTTAAACTCCTGATGGTAGCCTTATGTATGTTTGCCTCCGTCAGTAGGTAAGTAACGGTCTCTGAGCAGGTGTATAGTTCCCACTTGCATGAAATGAAATTAATTGTGTAAGCACATTTAAATTCTATGTTAAATGAAGAAATCTAATGATAAAGCAGCCTCAACTGATTTGTGCAGAGGCCATTGCTGTCTGTCATTTCGTTAATGCGTTCTATAATTAAACATCAGGAAAGAGACTAATTACACTTAATTTCTTTTATATGGGCATTCTATTTTTATAACTGAAACAATTTTTGCATTTTATTTGTTGCTGTTGTTATTGTTAATGAGTCCAAAAGGCTTAGAGATTGTCTGTACTTGGAGACTAAACAGCAGCTCCAGAATATCTATTTTGGTGAATTTCCAAGTCCTGTCAAGCCCTAATATCATTGCCTGGAATTAAGCACAGGCTGGATATCTGCTGTGCAAAGTACCTCACAGCAGAGAATCCGTGCTGCCTGGAAATCCCAGGTGTGGCGTGTGGCCCAAGATAAGCTATGGGATATTTCTAGTCTTGGGCTTCTTGCAGTGCATTTTAGGCCATGTGAGTTTGGGTGTCTCAGTAAGAGACACGGCATTTCTCTTTGGAGGAATTACACTAACATAGCCTGTACCACTTTTGAAACAACTGCCCATGAAGGTTTAGTCACAAACCCTTTCTTTCTGTGGCCAACCAGCTGTTTAAGCAGCTGCAGCTTCTTACCCCTGGAAACACCCAGCTTCTTGCTCCCGCAGAAAGCTGCTCTTGCTTCCTCTCCATCAGGGGAGAGCATGCTGTGGGGAAGAGAGCAGCCGCAGGAGAAGGACTGAGCTGGTGCAAAGCAAGAAATGGCTTTCACACCACTCCTCAGCAGGTGCCCTAGCTTTTTTCCTTTTAGCTTCTTCACCTTTTCCTGAGAGACGGAGAAACATTAGAAGTGCTATTACAAAAATAGAGCTTGGAAACTGGAAAATGTGCGTGACCAAGTACGGGAGAAATGGAGTTTGCAGTGGTGGGAAGCTGACGAGACAGCAAAATGGACTTCTGGTATTACAGTAGACTTGATATCTTCTGCAGCATTGCTGCTAAATAATCCATGCACATGTGAATTAAAGGTGTGAAAGATAAAAAGGAAAATTCATTATCTTTCTGGAGTTAATTGATATACCATTACTTCTTTAAAAGTAGGGCTAGGATGACTCAGTGTAGCATAGTGTAATATCAATAGCACATATTATCTATTACACCACTACAATCATTGATAGGAACAGTAAAGACTTAAAAAGGAAGAAGAAAATTTTCTGATATCTTCTTGATGGTCTAATCCAGTTCCCACTATGCAAAAGCAAAGCAAATTCAAGACTTGACAAGTAGATACAGAGAAGCCTAGGGATAAATGACTATGGTGACTGCTTCATACAAAGTTGCATCCACACAAGAAAACAGAAAAGAACACAAACTCTGACAAGTTAAATATAAAACTGCAAAAAGATTTTGCAGAGGAAAAATTGTTAAAATGTCAGAGGTAAGAACACACTTTCAAGCCTATCAGAGGTGCAGAGCCTGTCAAAGATCTCAAAAGATAGTTTGGGTGCTAGGTAGAAAATACCACAGAAAATAGTTAGATTTATTCTTTGTATCAATGTTTGCTAAAAAGGAGGGCAGCAAAACTCCTGCAGAGGGTTTGCTTACCACAGGGGTGAGTCTGAGAAACTGACCCTAACAGAGGGTCAGTGGCAGAGACAGTGACAGAGGTCAGTGGCAAAGATCTTATAACAAACCTAGGAAATAGATAGTAAGAAACCACCAGAAGTAGATGGCTTTCATTTTCAACTCTAAAAGAATCTGGATATGAAGCTGCTGAACCAGTGGCTACAGGATGTAATCTACTGCCTAAATCAGTAAATTGCTAGGTAGAGGCAGAATGGGAAGTGGCAAGTGTGACACCGTTCTTTAAGGGCAATCTCAGAAAGTAACCAAGTGAGTCTCATGTTCCATTGAGCAACGGAAGGAAGCAATAAGGATGGTGGTGGTTAGTTGGCAGATGGATAATGATGATATAGTGGGGATGGGTCAGTGTGGCTATTGTAGTGGGAAGCCATTCCTCACAGATCTATTGCAGGTCACTGGAGCTGTCAATGACTATATAGATAGATGTGATCTGGTTAGTATGCTGACATTTTCAGAAAGCTTTTAACAGCAAAGCCTTCAGTAAAGGCTCTGCTGTGGGATGAGAAAGAATAGGATCTTCTAGATAGGAGACTAAATTCAAGGAGATAAAAATGCTTTATACATGTGGTCAATTTTCACAATTAAAAGACCTTACTGTAGTGATTATTCTGTTCTGAGTATTTGTAAATGGCATGATGAAGGGCTAGAAGATTGGGGTGATAAGATTTGCAGGCAACACAATACCATGCACAATTATAAAATCTAAATTTACCGTTAAAAGCTGTGAAAAGATAGCAAAATACTGTGTGTTAAGGAGCAGGTGAAATTCAGGGGTGGCAAGTAAGCACTAAATGCTAAGTACAGTACATGTGGAAAATTGCATACACAATCACTCTAAATAAACCATTACTCCTGAAGAGACAGATTTCATAGTCCTTATGCTTAGCTCCCTGAAAATGTCAGTACAGTCAAAAAAACCCAAACAGAATATTAAACTCTAGGGAAAGAATAGAAATTGAAAGAGAAATCATCATCACATCATTTAGAAACACCAATATCTTGAAATCTACAGATTCACCTCCAAATAAATGTGATAGACTGAGAAATGGTTTGGAGGAAGCCAGTGAGATTTGTCAGGGGTAAAGAACAGTTCCCTTATGAGGCAAGATGAAACAGTCTGGTAAGCTTCAGTGGGAAAAAGGGGGATATGATATAGGTCGATAGAATAAGGAACAGTACAGAGAATAAAGAAGCAATGATGAGATTTTTATGTTGTAGCTACAAATTAAAAAAGATTTTATCAAACAGTGCAAATATTTAGCTTTGGAATCCATTGATGAAATATATTGAGAATCTCAAAAGCATGAGAAAATTCAAATAGTTAAAAAAGTCAGAGATACTAAATATATGAAAATTCTAGTGTAAAAAAAAAAAATAAATCTTTAAACTGCTGATTGCCAGGGGCTTGCATGTTGCTATACCCAGTGAAGAATCATTTTGCTGTCCTATGTTCCTTTCCTAGGGTATCCTCTACTTGTCCTTGTTGGAGCCAGGATACTGGGCTTGGTGTGCTATAGGAATGGGTCTAATATCTGTAGCCTTTTACCTTCATAGTTGATCTCTCCCAATTTCTACTTGTCCTGGTTTGGGAAAATCCAGAAAAGAGGCTGCCTCTGTCATTCCTGTCGCTGGACAAAGTGTTTCAGTTATCAGGGTGGCATTGTTTGATATGTTTATTTTTTTCTAACACTCTTGATTCTTAAGTTTTTAGACCCAAAAAACTTTCTAGATCTTCCTTGAAATATAGACTTAAATAGGGTACCTGAATGACATCTAAGAATTTTATTCTTAAAAGTTCATACTAAACCATTTTTAGCAAGATTATTAGCTCTTTCTTTTCCATAGCTGCCTTGTAGGATTTTGCTGTTAGGCACTGAGTTACAAGGATGCCTTGAATGTGTTAAATCGAGTACATTTTTACAAGCATGATGTTAATTACATGTGTGAGAGGAATATTATTTTGCTTCACCTTTCTGCAAACAAATTCTAAAAAACACCCATGACTTTTTGGAGAAATGCTGAGCAATGGTTTACCTATGGTTAATTCCCTCTCAATTTCTTGAGCTTTTATACTGTCAAAATATATTCAGAATCCCCAAGGACTTCAGTGTGCATTTCTTTGTTGTGCAAATACGAGAATGTTGATCAGCTTTATGTCTGTATGTCAATATATTCCTCCTTGGGTTCTGCCAATTACAGTAACCCGGAGTCTTGCCATGGGCTGACATACAGCTCACATGCTCGAGTATCCCAGTTGAATTCCCAGAATTCAGATCAATCACACCCAGTCTCACTACAAGTGAGATTGGACAGTGATGTATGTAGTAGGGAATTGGCGTGTGAATGAGATTACCCCAAAGGGACATGCAATTTGGTGGGAAAGCATAGCTAACATCTTCCCGTACTTGTCAGATGGATCACAAATCACAGAATAAATGGATGGGACTAAGAATATCTTTGTCTTTGTGCTTCATTGTAATGACTGTGTTGACATTCACTGAACACTTACTATGAAGATAAGATTTATATTGCAGCATAAAGTAAGCCAGGTATTCTGGAGGTTTTAAGAGTAAGTGCTACTTATGTAGAAAAAATCGGCTACTTAACTGACATTTGTCATTCTGTAGGCATTTGTCTTTCAGATGTGTGCACAAGACCTTAGTCAAACAGAGGGTGGTGAAGCACTATATGCTCCTGGAGCATCTTTCTGTTGCTTGTGTGTGGGATAAGGTCAATATTTTATATCTAAATATTAGTGACTCTTCAGTGGGGTTTCTGATGACCTTCTCAAGCCCTCACTCATGGTAAGCATTCAGCAGCTGACTCCCTACTGTTCCCAGCACACCACGTAGGGAAGATCTTTTTGGCTTTTAGGACCTACCACCGCTCCTTCCACTTCTATGCTTGCTGTGACTACAGTGATGTTGCAAGAGGCTTCCCAACAGCAACATCTACTTTTATCCAACATTCTGAACCTATGACTCCACTACCTTTTAAGATATTAAGATTTGCATGAGTCAGTATCTCAAATTCTTCAGCTTTCTTTCTGATCCAAAAGAGCCAAATTTTTGCTATGACATAGTAAAGATTACACTGGCCAACTCCTGGTTTATTTTTGTATGTTGCCCTAANAGGAGCCACTGTAAATTGTGGGGTCTGCATGGCAGCATGCTCTGAGAGATTTCCATTTACTGTAGAGTAAGAAATCACTCATTCTTCCCTTTGAGCTTTTATTGGATGGTC
>VZTM01011684.1:2064-26531 GCA_013400555.1 Jacana jacana
AGGGGCATTGTATTCAGCTCCACCTACAAGCCAAACTAGAAATGATTACCAGTTTTACTTGGATTTATTCTGCAGTTTGCTTTTCACTCAACATAGAAAGAATGATCAAAACCATCATGCTAAGGAGTAGAATGGGGTCAATAAAAAAAAAGTTTTGCACAAAAATGATACTATTTTTTTAAAAATCAATTTTTTTGCTTCTCTTTTACTTATTCCCAAGTTCACAATGCATAATTTTATACAAACCCAATTACATAGCTCAGTGATTTACTGGCAAAGCCAGCCAGAAGAATTTATCTGGCTTTAGCTAATGTGTGTGCCTATTTACAATCAAAACAAATCCATAGAAAATTGCAAAATGGCCACAAACAAAAAAAAATCAAGTCCGAAATGCAGCAGAAGTGATAGAGTACACAAGCTGAAAAAGTTCACTTTATATGATGTTTTCACTGGATAACGGATAAACTGTGGTTACGAGCATGGATTCAGTCTTTCAGATCATGCACTATTTGTTTATTCCAGTATTTAACTTCAAGCACGTATGGAGTTTCATTGGCTTGGAAAGCATGGTGTTTTCTTTTTGCCCTTTCCATAATTTTTTTAAGGATTAGTTTGCACAGTTAACGGATGCATGGACTGACTTCAACAGGATTACTCAGATGTTTACAGTTACCCATGGGTTTGAGCAGGTTTTTTTAGATTCAGGGCTATGAGGCATTAGGCCACAGAGCTGCATGTGCATCACATTAACAAACGGCTACACAAATGGAGTGCGATCTGATACTGGTGTCTCGAACACGAAAATTGTAACCAGTAACACTGCAACGTCTCTGTATTACTTATGCTGACAAATAGCTTTTTTTTTTTTTTTCTTGAAACATTAAAGAATGCCTTGGGAGGAGCCCAGCCATATATAGTTTTATATGGTTTGTATGGAGGGAAATTTCTAAGCCAAAAGTATAAATTAAACATTTATGGTTTTTTAATTGCACAACAAATAATTTCAGATTATTATATATTTTTCCCCAATATGACCACTGGGCACAACTCTCAGTCAGAGATTTTGTTGGACATGACCCAGAGTTCATTTACTCACTTAGCTCAAAGCAAATGCCTCCTAAAAATACATCAAATTGCAAATATGCTAAACCCCAAATTTTGCTGTAATTGCATGTGCCAGCACTAAGTCCTACATCAATAAGAAACCCCACTGATGTCAGCATGACTTGTGACAACACAAGATTTTCCTCCCCTTAGTACAGCTATAAAACTGGATCCTTGGTGAGTATATTTGAATTATGTGGATTATATATGATTAAACAGATTTGGATTAAATCACAGCAATGGACTGTCTTATCAAGAATATACTGTCAGGACCACATTGATGTACAGTAATCAAGGTGACCTTATAGACTTATTACAACTCTGATCAACTTTGGCGGGTGAGGATTTTTTTACTGTGCAAAGATCAGGCTGCAAGATGTAAGGAGTTAGAATGCTGCTTTCCCGTTGAATAGTTTTCATGCCTTAAAATTATGATTCAGGCAACAAAGAGCAATTTTTCTTGCAGGGGAAGCCAATCTCCGCTAAACTCCTTGAGCTCCGTTTCATTCATCAGGATGGAAAATACGGCTGGCTGTGCCTTGTCCTAGCATGCAAGAAAATCCAAATAAAGGAGAACAACATCTGAATAAAGAAATCCACCAAAATCCCACCCAAACTAGGTTTGCCCTTTATTATATCACTGCATTGTCTTGCCTAATTTTTAAAATATGCTCTGAATATTGATGTGAAACCTTACGTGTTATTACTGTGGTTACTTTCCATTTAACCAACAAATTTATGCATGAATGTCCAGTAGGGTTAACGTTAACCATAAATGAAAGGAAATTTTTTTTCTTTCCTCAGCAGAGTAGCAAGGACAAAGCTGAGAAAAGAATTTGGTGACACAACTCTGCAATAACCCCCAGCTAACCAGAGCAAAACTGTTAACTCCAAAAGCTTCGGACAACTCACAAGCTGCTGCTCCAGTGGAAGGGCTTTAACAGCTCAGGAGCATGTACCTTGTGGATGCTAATACACATCCCCATATTTAATATGGGTAACATTTGGCAACCATCACTACAGAGGTCGTTCTGAGGGTAGGGGAGGAAAAAGACCTAATGGATATAAAAAGGCAAAAAGAGGCCCAGGCTGCCAAAGTCTAGGGGTTTGGCAAAGTAACAGAGATAAACTAATCAGCAGCACAGCTTTCCTGCACTGAGGTTTTCAGATTTCCATGCAAAACCCTGTGCCTCTTGCCTTTGAATTAAGCAACCCAGAGGTTCGTGGATCCATATATGACGTGGAAGAGAAAGAAGGAGGGAAAAGGGAAATTAACAGTAACATGAACACTTGCCTGAAGTTTACTGCAAGTTATACATTAGCTCAAAAAGATTTTTTAGCCCAAGATACCATATAACAATTTCAAAAGGCTTGCTGGGGGTGGAAAGCTGTTATATAATCTATTAACATGGTAAAAATGTTTGTGCTGCATTATGACACGTCATAAACAAACTATGCTCTGAACCTCTGGATTCACACCTGCATTGAAGGACCTGTGTTATGCAGCCAAATTGTGGTGAAGCCACAGGTCTGGAAACTTCCTTCCCTTTAACATCCACCCTCTAAACAAGTCCCCCACCCTGTCCTCTCCTCCACTAAGGACATTTTTAGTAAGATTGCAGTGCAGCTAATTACATTACCATGGCATCCAAGTACCACACAATCACGAGACCTACTTCTTTTAACAGCCCTTGGGTTTGTAGAGAGGAGTTAATAGGGAAACATCCTTATGTCTGGAGAGATGAAGCACAAGGTCAAGTTGTTTGTCCAACATCACTGCAGAAGATGCCCTGGGCAGAAAATTGTTCAGTGTGGAGTAGCTGCCAGAATGGACTAGGTGCCAAAGCAGCTGCATGACCACCTACTTAACCAACCACCATGGCTTCAGAGCCACCACTGGAGGCACTGTTGGGACTCCAAGAGAAAATCTTGAATAAACAGAGTGCAATACCTGCCTGCACCCTGCAGGCTCCAGCTACGCCATCAGCCTCGCAGTAGCATCAGGCTGAACTGATGGCCCCAGGGCCCTGCCAGTTTCCCAGAGTCCTTCCTTGTGGAAACCTGATGCTGCCTTCTGCAAAGGCAAATGAGATATTTGGGCAGCCTGCAGATCATCCTGCAGATGGGAACCATGCAGATGACCATGCTGAGCATCACAGACCATCACAGACCACTTATTCTGCAACAAATTTCTGTGGCAAATATCAAGTAACTTGGGGTTTTGACAGGGCCAGCTTCATTTGTTCATCTGTCTACTCTCAGGGCTGGAGTTGCAGACAGTATTCCTTGAGTATGAGCTTCCTATGGTGGCCTGAAATGAACTACCACTTACATGGATTTCTACTGTGTTCTAACTCATGTGACCTTGCCTGAAACTTGCCTCATTCGGGACAGCTACTCTGATCCCTTTCAGCCCTCCAAAAGCAGATCACTAACTCAAAGAGCTATTTTCCCCATGCTATTCCTCCATGCAGATCAGAATTACTCTTTATTTGTAATTCCATTCCCTGAGTTCTCTCATCTGTTTCCATTTACTTCCTCTAACAGACTCTTTAGCCACATCTGTGCTACTGGAAGAGTTTTATCATGACTTACTGCAACCTGTTGTTTATTTGCCTATTACTGCAAAACCTTGGAGAACTGTGTGCTATCTTTGGTCTTGCCATCTTTCACTGCTCTGATGCTAAAATGTTTCTTCTTAGAGACTTACACGGCATTTTCACCAGCTAATTATTAAAAAGCAACAAGAAAACCTGTAGCGGAGCGGTAAGCCACACTGTGCACTGTGGAAAGCATGCCCTGCCCAGTCCCACCTCCAACCTTACCACAAGCTAAGGAAGCTTTATGATGGAAACAGGCTCAACCACAGCAATTTGACAGGCTCTTAATTTATGCAATCAACATAAACTCACAGTACTGCCTTCTGAACGTGTCAGCCAGCTGTACTAAGACAACCAACTGAATACTAAGATATATTCTGCCACTGAACAATCTTACTGTATAAAGATGAAGTCTGTTAAAATTGAGAGTGGACTTCAAATACCCAGGAGTGAAGAACTTTGGCCAAAGGTGTAACCCACCAGAGAGCTCACTTCTGTGACAAAACTTGTTCAAATCTTTGGGTCAAAAAAACCTTGGACATCATGTTGTTGGTCTGCTCTAGGTTACTCAACGTGTAATATTTGCAGTAGCAGACAGATTAATTAATATTGATAACAGAAACAGTAGCATACAGACATAAAAGGGAGAGCTGAAACTGCAAAGGACTACGGTTTACCTATGGCACAGTGGGGTCTTCTAAGCGTCCAGTCCCTTTTCAAAAGTATGTTTAGAGGAATAGCAGTCAGACAGATACAGCCATAGATAGTAAGTGGTGAAAAGAGAGAGAGCAAAGAAAACTCTACTCCTGACAATCAGCATCTACACTTCAAGCTGCAGAAAAAACAGCTGCCTAGCTGTTCATTATAGATGGGATTTGCCAAACACGCTCCCTGATGCTCTGTTGTGCAAGGTAGCGCTATGTGTATTCTCTCCTTCCACAGAGATGTAGTCTAAAAGCATTTGTATTTAGTTCTCCCATCCCCCCAAATCTTCTCCACAAAGGACACCGTCATCACCAGAGCTCTGCAACAAGGATCGTTTATATATCTGACAACCTTTAAACCCCCAAAGAAAGGGAAAAGGAAGCAGTAAAGCTCTCTGAAGAGCTCTTTGGTGGAACAAGCAGAATTATGAGCAGCAGGAGAAATATGAGTAATTAAGACAACAGTATATCTATATCTTACAGATGACAGAGTGAAGCTGCAAGTTAGCTCTAGGCAAGGTGTTAGCAGAGGAAAGAACTAAGCAGACTGTTTCTAATGTTCTTGTTGAAAAGCCAGCCCAGGAAAAAGGCTAAAGGGACAATTTCATTAAAAAGAAGGAAGTAGGTTGGCTTAAGAAAGCAGTTAGATGCAGACTTGTAACATTAAAGGAACAGGTCAACAGCTATCTGTAACAAGACAAGCAATCATTTGGGGAGTCAGCCAACTCTTGCTGTTCTTAAAAGAAAATGCTCTTAAATTATCTATTGGTGGGTTATACAGAAACTTAAAGCTGCAGAACTGCACTGCAACACAAAACAAAGCACTAGGGCGGATGGAGGCTGCGGGAGAGCAAAGGAGAGCAAGCCATGACTTCTCCCAATGGGCAGCCCAAAGCAGCGGCTGGTTTTAGGCAGTCAACGTTTACCCAGAGCTGGTGTGGTGGCCAGGACAGGGCATGTGCTCCTGCCCATGATCCAGCTGGCATATTCCCATGCCAGCAGAGGTGCAAGGACCCACACTCTCAGGGCTGTGCCACCCAGGTGCTGTCGGGGCTGTAATGGCTGCACAGAGGGACCGGATCTGCTTCTGTGCCACAGCTCCCTTGTCAAGTGCATAAACTCGATTTCACTCCTTCCTCCGGCCCCAGCACTCGGCATGCTCCAGTGATTCCCCAGCTGGCAGGACAGCCCTTTGTGGCTGCAGCAGGATGGTTTATAGCAGCCCTGAGGCTGTGTTTTCCATCTAGTATATATAAGTGAATTAGTGGAAAATTTTAGCTTACACAAATCACAGAGCCAGCGCACGGTTTGTCATGGCCAAGGCAGCCTTTTCTCAGGGCTGGAACAGCAGTAAGGAGGTGCAATAAAGAGACTGAGGGCTGCATCCATGGTTCCTGCTTTACGGCTGGGTGTAGAGCTGGGAAGGGAAGGGCTGTTAGACAAGAAGGGAGGGAAAAAAAAAAAAAAANAGCAGCTCCCATATCTACATAGATCGAATGTATGGCCAGCACAGTCACCTGGGGCTCTCAGCCAAAAAGATCGATGCATGGATATTTGGAAAGAGCAGCCTGCCTTCCTCCCTCCCTCACCTCCCAGGCTCCATCTGTGTGAAGGAAGAGATGGGAATTACGCAGAGTACAATATTTGCGCTGGAGAAATGGCAGAGGGGTTGCTCCAAATTTACATTATTGTAAACAAGAGCAGCATTTGTCCAAATGATAAGAGCTGTCGCAAAGGCAGAGCCAGAGGGCACCAAATGAGGGTCACCAGCTGCAACTGCTGTTGCCACCCAAGAAGAGGAGCTACATGTCTGCAGCAGGGGTAGAAGGATGGGGTACAGGGGAGGTGTCAGAATCTCCCAGTACACGTCTCAAGGGTTTGCCCCTGTATGCCTCTCATCTCTTGCAGCCAAGTTTCCAGCCATGCTCTGGCCACGTTCCTGCTATGCCTTTCTTTATTTGCACCCACAAGGCCCAACCATTCTCAAGCATTTGTGTGGCCCTATCAAGAGCAGCAGCACCAATTTACCTAAAAAAAATACACCTGGAATACACACGTGGCACTAAGGCACAGTGTAGGTATTCCCTGTCTCTTTTTCCTTTCCTACTTTCTCTGCCAGTGCCACAGTGAGCAATGGATCATGCCATTCCTGCCACTCCACTTATTTGGTGTGGAGAGTCTGAGACAAAGGGTGTTCTTGCTACAAATGATTCTCTGCCATTTTCTCTACTATAAAGAAGTGTGTGCCTGTGTAAAGAACCTGCATCACCCTTCTCTACACAAGACTGAGGGGAAGCCTGCTTGCTGCATACTTCAGATCACAAACTCTAATGGCTCCTTAAAATACACACTTATAGTCACCCCATAAATCAAAACAGATAGTCAAATCCTGCTTATAGGTCTAAATCCTTCTCACATTCTTGTATAGCTCCATTACATACCAAAGGTGTCACACTGCCTAGGTATTTCTGGCTTCTGCTTCAGGCACATCCTAGGACTGATTGAGAGCACCAGAGTGTGTAGCCCTTAAAAACTCAGAAATTTCTCACTTTCCTGAGCAGTAAAATGCATCTAAAATTAGGAAAAATGGCCTCCTATCAATTTGTTGACTTGCCAATGAGTTTATTTACTCATTCATCCCACAGAGTGACTGTTTCATGGAAATGCAAAAATGTCTAATATTCCATTGCAACACTAGGCAGAGCTACCTGAGCCTCACCCCTGTGCCAGGCAAAGACAATCACAAGGCAGAAACCTCTCATCAGCTGCTTTTCGTATAAAGGTGAGCATCTTCACAATTCTTTGGGATATATATTGTTAGAAAGTGAGCTCAGAATTTCATATTATTATCATATTATAGATGACATTCCTTTGATAAAGGGTCAAAGATCAGGAAGACAAGAAAAAATAAGGAAATAAAACCCAGCAATGGTCAGATCTTTAGCTGGCATAATTGGACACCGAAGTCCATGGAATTGTGTCCATTAGCAGGATTGGGTGATCTGACCCATATGCTTACCGCTTTCAAGTATAAAGATTAAAACAACACACCTAACAGCAGAAATGGGCTATATTACATTTCAGAGAGGCTTGGGTTGCCTAAAAATCTAGAGAAATATGCAGCCTGCCATCAGAAAGACTTCAAGGCTGTTTACCCAAACTTCTCAAAAGCTCCTTCTAAAAAAGGATGATGAACAACCATGTTCAGCAACACAGATTTTTAATGTAATCTGTTTATAGTTTTAGAACAATTTCCAGAATAGAACATTTTTTAAATGTCCTGAGCCTTTAGCATTCTCACTTTGATCATCTCCCATCACGTTATGGTTCAGAACAGAACGTGATGGAGCCAAACTAACGAATCTGCCAGAGATGACATCAGAAAGCCAAGTGACCTGAAAAAAAAAAATGCTCTATTTGAGCACCACACTCCTCTTGAACATTTTCCTTTTTATTTTTTTTAAAGCATTTTAATTAATGTTTTACTTTCACTGGATTTATTTTGCTTGCATGAAATCTCAGAGTTTGTTCTCTGAAAAAAACCTAGTGAAAACAAAAGGAACCTTATTTGACCAAGAGAAGACTGTAGGAGGTCCTCAGAAAACAATAGCTAACAATTCTTTTTGGGGTTGAAGGGTCGAATGGTTTAAATAACTAATACTTTCTTAGGAGGTTAACTTTAAATAATAATTGCGGATCTTTGTATCCTGTGGAAGGAAGAGATTGGTCTTTGACAGAGTTTGTATTACTAACCTGATGTGAGCAGACAGCTGCAAAAATGAAGTGATATCAGTGATAAAAATGTATTTCCTATGTTTTGGGAGGAGAAATTGCCTAGTAGCACAGGGCAAATCCTGCTGGCCTCAGTCCATACAAGTAGTCCTTGCACACGAAGACAGGGACTGACTGACATGGAATTACTGATCAGGACACGCCAATGAAGAATGGATTTACTTTAAATATTTTTTCAACACTTCATATTAAATTTCACAACTATAGCTTGTATTCCTTTTAAAAACTTTATCTACACAATAGCATTTATTGCCATTTTAATTCAAGCCATGTTAGAACTGGCAAATAAATGAGTAAAAAAATGTGATAGCCCTCACCCACCACCCACCCCCATATGATGTAGGAATAGATAATTTCTAGTACTAAAAGTGATTAAATTTGGTGCATTTCCAACTTGTATTTTAACAATGCATTACCTCCTGAATTGCTGCATAAATATTAATAGACAGCCTGATATGGAACTTTTGCCCGTAATGCCCTTGGAGAACCATAATCACGGTGAGTGGAGCAAAAGGGATGAGAGAGTGTACTGAAGATGGTGGCTCTATCCCCCAGCTTCACAGAGCTACCCTAGGTCAGGCACTTTCCATGCAGTAGCACAGATGAGCAATATCTCAAAGCCTAGACTATATCTAGTAAGAGATGAAAACCCTGTAGACATTAATCTGCCTGATACTCATCTGAAATACAGGCAAAAAAATTCCATTGATACCAAGAAGAGCTACACTGACTTTTCTCCAAATTAGGCAGACTTAATTTTTGACATAATGTACTTCTAAATTTTGTCTGCAGATATTTGCTATTCTAATCACCTCCAAAAAATATTTTATGGCATTTATGTACCTGAATTTCATCCCTCTGATACAATCTCATGAAAAGTCACGATCTCTCTGGCTACCATTTAAAAGAAACCAAGTGCCTACAGAACCCCTGAAACCAAGCTCAGCCTTCTTGAAAATTGACCAAGTATTTATATCCCTAAGTATAAGCTTTGGGGGCTGAAACTCAGGATAGCCTTTTGGAAAACCTTTTTGGAGAGCCTTTCTGGTCCACCATAAACCACATTTCTGCTTTCTGAGAAGACAACACTATTGATCTTTATCACTCTAGTGCAAGAACATTGCTTGAAACCACAGATTACTGGAAGAACTGCAAGATAAAAAAGATTTCTGTTTGGCAACACCTATTGCACAGCTGTATTTTGGACACTGGTGGACTATGCTAAGGGTTAAATTAATTTAACTTTTGCCGAGTTAGGAAGCTATGAAAGTTTAATCACAAATGAACTCCAGTGGGCAGTTTGGTAGCCCACAGACAAATGTTCTCATTTTTATTCTTTATAGGCAGTGCTCAAATCATCATAAACCATATTTAAGGAGGCTGAAATTTCATGAGGGGAGGGAGCTGTTTTATATGATAGAATAAGAGAAAAAAGCAACTTACTGTTTTAAAATTTAAATGCAACAAAAATACCAGAAATGCTGCTGGAAACAGAACGCTGGGAATTCATTATTTTGTTTCAAAGTTAGTTTATCATAAATCTGCCCTCTGACACGTAATAACTAGTAACGTTTCGAAGGTTATTTGATAGTAAGTTCAACAGTGTAGGTGACTGAACATGTGAGCTGCATGATAATGAGTCCCAGGGGAAATCAGGCTTTAGGATGCAGGGTGAAGCATCCCTAGGCTTTTATTCAAATGGAAAAAACATATTCAAAAGTTTATTGTTTATCTGCTAAGAACATCAAATAATACACAGGCCTTCAAATCAAATGTATAAAGCACACTAGAGAACTATTTGCTGGGGGGAAAAATGCCTGATTTGATCCAAATTCAAAAAAACTAATAGCTTGTACACTGATATGCATAGAGTGATTTTGATATAAAAAGTGGAGGGGAGTATTTCAGTGTATTCTTTTACAGAACTAAAAGGCACAGCAAGTCAATTTGCTCTTGCATCAGTTTCTAGAAAGAGGAGCTAGAGAGCGTTAAAACTAGTTGTTTCAAATCCTCTGCATTTCAGTACAATGGAGTTCTTTAAGTGTGACAAATACAAATTGCGCTACTCATCCTGAATTTCATTTCCAAAGTATGTTGGCTGTAATTGATTAATTCATAGTGTATAAACTAATTTAAAGCCAATAATGAGAGCAAAAGATTTTATTTTTCAGCAAGGAGGTGTGGTACATACACCCCACTCCAGCAGTCTAATAGAGCCCCACCTCTCAGCTCGTTAAGCTCTTCAATAGCCAGTCTGATGCTGCCCTTACTGAAGTCAACGGCAGTTTTGGCATTAGCTGTGCCAGAAAAGCATGTAAGACAGAACTTTTTTTCATAGAAACTCTCTGTATCACAAATGCCGAGGGCAGCAGCCTTCCAAGCCCGCAACTATCCCTACCACTGGCATCCTGCCACCCCACTGCAGAGCAGGGATGGAGGGGATGGGAGCAGCCACCCTATGACCCCCATCTACCCTTGTGCTGAGTCGCTTACCTGCCCCTGCCTCCCCGGGCATGGCCCACCAGCAACTGTGGTGCTTCTCCTTATCTCCATCCTGGGCAGATTTCTGTACTGGGAGGGGATTGGCGCTGCCATTGAGGATTGTTGTGGAGTTTGGGTAGGTCATGGAGAACTCCACTGCCAAATTTCCACCTTAAGAGAAACACCTTGGCTATTGAAAGTGATCAAATGTGACTCCTGCTGTTTGAGTGTACAGCTGTACCTGTCACACACACTCGTTGCCTTCTTTTAGCATAGTTACACAGTCCTCTCTTTATCGAGAGGCTGTTATTTCATAATGCATTTTGGACTCTGAGAACAAAATTAGACTTTACTTTCAAGGTATCTTTCAATAATCAAAATCCATTTTCTGTACGCTTTTTTAAATTGCCTTCCTTTTTTAATTCATTACTTAAATTGTTACAAACCCTACACTTAAGCGGTGGAAAGTTATGCAGCATATATCTTACTTAACATCACTCTATCAATACTAACTCCTAATATTATGATGGCTTTTTTCAGAAATGTAACTGGCAGAGCTTTACTGACGCACCACAAATCCTAATTATCATTAAAACTCTGAATTCTGCACTGACAAAAATCAGAGACTGAAATGCTCTTACACAGACAAGCCCTAAACTATCCAATGAGTGTTTGTTTATTCACCTCCTATATCAGTATATATTTCCAACAGAGCCATTTCCCATACCTTAACTTTGAGAAAACAACAGTGTTTAAGGATGCATCAAAGGCAAAGATAAATAAAAACAAGCAAAAAGGCAGTAAGGCTCTCTAAAATGCTTTTTACTATTCTTAATAAGGAGTTGCTATATAGAAGAGGATTGAACCCAAAACCTAGCACAATCTTGAAGAAAATATATGTGGAAGAAACGGCAAACTTTCTGGATTTATTCCTTAAAATATTCTGTTACCCACTGTTAGACTTTCTAAAACATTTATACATAGAAATGTAGGGAGAAAATTAGAGCTACATTAAAATACAAAAGACACGAAAAATGCCCGCAGAGCTACTAATACAAACGTATTAAATAAGAATGGTCTAAACCAGACCAGTCTTGAACTTTAATTATCATTCCAGAAAGGAGTTAAAAATGGACGTTCCTAGAGGAAGTTAGTCCTGCCCAGTGCTGTGATATTAAAGCGTGCATAAATCAGTGAGCTCATTTTCCTATCAGGCATAGAGCTCCTGGCTGCCGGTTATCAGAGGTATTCGCAGATCCACACCGAGCGGCTCTACTCGGGGTCCTTCCTCTGTGTGGTCTTTCAGAACTGTCGTTATCAGCTTTCTGTTTATTATTGTGCTCAGTTTAAAGGGAATTTGCCAAGTGATCCCTGGACTCCAATCTTTAGGCCTGTTGTCAGGACAAATTAATTTCTGTGGAAACCCACTGTGCCTCAGATACCATCTAGGAAATGTAGGATTAATGGAGTCCCTGTACAACAAGCTTTGTAGTGCGGCTGCTGGGGGAGGGGAGCAACTCTCGGAAGGGAGAAATAACAAAAATAAAGCCCCTGCACTTCGGGTTAGTTTGGGTGGGGGATATGTGGGAGGGGGTGGGACAACTTTACATTTTTTTATTACATCAACTCACATCAATACTAATTAAAATATAGTCTAGTAACTGAACACAAACAGACAACTTTTTAACAAAAAAGAACAGCGAATGGAAACTCTATATTGCCAAAGACAAGAGACCTGAGGCCTAATTATCAATATTTTAGTTTTTATATGCTCAATCCAATCTCTTCAGTAGGTAAAACCAGGATATTAAAAGAAACAGTCCCCTGTGAATCTTAGTAGAAAATAATGAAACTCAATACATGGTCTTTTGGAAAAGGGGTATTAAAGCTGGATTTCCTATGGGGACAGGTCATTCCTGCGTTAGCTGACATTTGAGGCTTTTTTTTTTTTTAATTTATATTATTTCACTGTTAAAAATGTTCATCTGCCACTGTTCTTGCAGTAAGTATACTTAAAAAAAAGACTTTCCTGCCTAGAAAAAAAAAAAAAGCATTCTTTTTTTTTTCTTAGTTATGCTAAATAAGGTCTAAATTTAGAGCTCTAAAAGATAAAGCAATGTTTTCCCCTCATGTTTGTCCTTTGTCCACAGCAAGAGAAGAGAAGAGAAGAGAAGAGAAGAGAAGAGAAGAGAAGAGAAGAGAAGAGAAGAGAAGAGAAGAGAAGAGAAGAGAAGAGAAGAGAAGAGTTCCAATAGTTTTTTATTGATCCTTTCTCATTTTCAGGAGGATGACTCTGTCCATGGTTAGATATACAGGTTTAATATCTTGCAAATTGGAAATTCTTACACTTATTCTTTTATCTTTAAAACTAAATCAGTTGATAAAATACAGGACAAAGATAGTAGACACACAGGTCCTCATTCTATACTGCATTACAGCTTGTGATCCCCTGTGGAATCAGTGAGGTATAAATCAGTCCTGAAGTTAGCCTAAAGTGGCCCTAAGACACCTAATGGATCACAAAAGAAAAAAAGATACACCACCTTTAAGGTCAAACCCTACAAGCAAAATCTTACTTTTTAACACGGTGTAGTTACAGTGTTAAACTGTTAATAGCTGTGCTAATTTTGCCACAGTGCATTTCCAGCACACTTCTCCTACTTTGTGAGCTGGGCAGACGCAGATGCTGAAGCTGCGGCAGAAACCTCCTTTCACTTATCTCTCCAGTTTGCAAATGCCTCAGTGCAAGCTCATTTTCCTTCAGAGAACTAAACAGGAGCATTGCAAGAATTCATGGGTTCTGTGTGACACCACACACATTTTGTTTGGAACAGCGTTGATGGTTCATTTGGGGAAATTATTTATTAAACTCACCTGCAGATGAGAATTACTTTCTCTTTATTAAATATCCCAATTGTTTGTATTCTTCCCTAACTAAAACATTTAATCTTGAGAGACTTTTTATATGCCATTTTTTACTATTACAGAAATTCAATCAACTCCATAATTATGAACAAAATTACCATTGAGTGTTACGTGTGATTTGGTGGTAGTAGCTACATGGCACACACATGCACTCTGGTTTCTGATTTAAAACTTATAGTAACAATGATAATGATGATAATAATACTACTGGCAAAAAATCCCAAAGATCATCCTTATTCTTTGGGTGGCATGCACTCTTTGATGTATACAAACAATTTTAAAATATGCTGTTCACATTTTGGCAATGAAGTGTCTAATTGCAGTAAACAATGTCATTTACAACCAGTGGGCTGGATTCCCAGCTGATAGAAAGTCACCCAAACTGTGACAATTTACCTTAAGTGTCAGCCTGGCCCCATTAACTCCTTCCATGACAAACTCAGACGCACAGTAAAGGCAGTGAATGAAGCCCCAGTGATTTATGCATGGAGTGGGAAAATAAAATTTTAAAAGAGAAGGAAAGAAAAAGAGAGAAAAGAAGGGAAAAGAAAAGAAAAAAAAAAAAGAGAAAAGAAGGAAAAAGAGAGAGAGAGAGAAAAGGAAAATATTAAAAAAGAAAAGAAAGAGAAAAAATAAAAAGAAGAGATATATACACAGTGGAGGAAAAGAAACTCTATAAAGTCTTTTAAAACTTGACATACAGGCAGTGCCAAGGAAAGGCCTCCAGGCAGGGGAAGGCTGGGCAGCACTGCCACTGGCCTGCACTGGAAGCCCTCCGCACTGGGCAGGATGATCAGGGAATAGCTGGTGGGTCAAGAGGCAGGATCCATCTGTCTGTCCCAGGTGCTACCTGAGAGGAACAGTCACACAACCCCAGCTGCAGGTGGCTCTCAGAGGAAGCAGAGGGGCTGTGGCTGGATCACTGCCAGGCTGAGACCCAGAGCACTTCACGGCTTCTTTGGAAATGGAGTGCCAGGGTTTATGGCATGCAATCAAGCGCCAGGCTGGGGTCAGCCAGGGGCCTCAGGACATTACATCTGAGGTTTTTAGGACTGAGATGGCTGCAGGCAAAGGTTAGGAGTGCAGTCATGATACAGCCTTACAGAGAGTTCAAGGTGGAAATGGGCACTCTCAGTATGCAGACAGCACTTGCAGAAATACCTCAGGTAGTGGTCACCATGCAAAAGTCACCGTTCACTCACTGTTGTCACACAGTCTGAGTATCTGTGACATCTCCTATGTCACAGACATTTGTTGACTCCTCACAAACCTGTTTGTGCCCACATCGTTAGGTACACTACAGCCTCTGCACGTCATAGATCAGCTTGCATTACACCACACCGCATCACAAAGGAGGCAAACTATCTTGTATAGGCTTAAATTATTTCAGACACTATGCAAAACAAACACTCGCTCAATCTTTTGCTTGCACTAAGCAAATCTCTAGTTCAGGTTACTCAGCCTAGTTCCCTGAATGTTAATACTACCATACCAATTCGTGCCAGCTTGAGGTCTGGCCCCACATGCTCTTCTTAATCTAGTATGAACCTATTTCTTCTGACACAGCAATATCTACAGTGATCTCCACCTTCACCTACTCTTTGTATAAGATCTTTTCCACCTACAAGTGCACAGGTGGCCAAGACTCCTTCAACATAGCAACCAGGGCTTTACTGAGAGGAGTCCACGGACTTTAAACACACAAAAATCAACAGTGTTTTAATATAATCACTTTTCAAGCAATTTAAAATCAGAATTACCCATGTGGTTTCTCTAAATAAAAAGTGATCTGCAACCTACAGATCTGAATTCAAAACATGTTCATGTGAAACACGCCAAATACAAAATGCAGTTATAGCTCAGTCCTTGGTGGCTGCTAATCACTACTGTAAAATTAGCACACGCATTACTTTAAAAGAAAAAGGGGTCAAAGCACTTCCAGACTTGTTAAAGGTAAGGTCTTACCAATGGAGTAAAGCATTTAATCAAAACAATTAATGGAAAACTATAAATGCAGATATATATTAAATGAATAATATAGATGTCTTATTCAAAGTCATGTCTCATAACAAGAATAGTAAAAATATCCCATAACGTGTCAAACCCACCGTATATGTACATTCATGCTTTCCTCACTCCAGGCACTATAACCATAAAAAAAAAAGGTAACATAATGGCACTGGTAGCAGGAGTTTTCCTCTCTTGGGCTATGGAATCTATACCTCAAGAAGCTGGTTAAGCCTGCAATCCCAGTCAACAAATGAGAACGACAGGAAAGATGGGAAGACAGAGGGCTCAAACCAGCAAGATCCCAACCCAGCAGCCATATTTTAAAAACCCACCAGCTACATCGCTGCAAATCAGGCCGCCATGTGATTTGTTTTCTAAAACAACATCTCACTCTACTCTGCTGTGGAAGAAATTTAGTCCTTATTCCTCTTTAATATTCATAAGGTGCAGAGCTACATTAATAGCTAAGTTTTAATTTCAGAAACATTCTGACATTTGCAAAGAACAGAATCCAGCGCTGGTTTCACACTAGGTTTTTTCCCATTATCACTGTTATAACTACTATTAGTATCACTGTAGAAGCGATTAAAAGGTCCTGGACATCTTATTAAAACAGTCTAGATCTACTTCCCTCCTCAGCATCAAGATAAATTCCCTTATTTTATCATCAGTAGCGATCTTTCTAGAAATTAAATTTGAAGTATTGCCTATTCCTCTCTTCTGTCTGAAGTAGAGGTATTTTTGCTGTTAAAGTTGTATGTTAGAATTATTCTGAATATTTGAAGCAGAGGCAAAAATATGTACTATTTAATGCCAAACACTCCCCAGACTTGCTCATAAAATGTGAAAGTAATACAAGAGCAGTAACAAGCCAAATCTTCAAAATCCTCAGGGAAGTCAAGGAGAGAGATTCCTCGTGGAAGTCAACAGCATTGTTCCCTACATCTATTTTCAGGTGATCATTTGCTGAAGCACAGGCACACAAGGCTTATGATTTTATGGAAAGGGCTGTTTTAGCTGCAATTTTGGGAAATGCTTTTTTGTTTACTGATTTAGCCCAGCAGTTTAACTACATGTGTTTGTGCATCAGACCTCTTTTCCATATTCTTCACTAAAGAGAAATTCAAAAGAGTCTTAGGTGTAGTTTAAATGTTTTCAAAAATCAGTTCTAGGCTGGCATGGAAGTTAACCAGTCTCACCTCCCGATTACAGACTAAACACTTCCTTAGGAAACAAAGTGGAAGAATAATTTATGTTTCAATGATTATTTGAGATAGTACCACCACATGTAAGAATGAGAAACCATGGGAATATTTAAGGAAGTTTATCTACAGATAACTGCATGAAGCATTAAAATAGGATTCATTCAGGGATCTGAGATATTGTAGTATTAAAATACATTAACAAAAGGCAGTATGTAACTCATCCAAATTGTGATAATCACTTGGAATTTCACGTAGCATTATGAAAAAGAGAATCATATAACCTAGTTCCTGCCTGGTTACTCTGATTTTTTTACTTCTGGAACCTTAATATCAAGATAAACAACAGCCAAGAAAGTACATGATTCACAATAAGATATGTACTTGTTCTAATGGCTAAAGAGCATCTTCCAAACGGCTTCAGGAATGATGCAAAACAGTTCCCACATACTTTACTTTGCTTCCATGTTTCTGAGGATGGAGTGCATATTTAATGCCCAAGTACTAATGTGCTTTGCAACAGCATTTGTGTTTCATTCTTACTAGTGTCAATAGCAGTGTAACCCCAGAGCTTTCAAACAAACGTTTGCATTAGTTTGATCACATAAATGTGCTACCCAGTAATTAAATCCAGTTTGTATTTTTAAAGTGCACACAGAGAGATATTCAGCACAGAGCCAAACCGCATTGCATTTGTATCCACCATCCCTCAGTTCTGGGAAATCCACAAATTCATTTGTCAAAGGTAAAAATACTTATGTGAAATTCCTTGTAAATCTTTTGAAATGGTTTGTTCAAACTCTTGACATAGCATTTTGCTCTAAACAAATTTCTAGACAACCCTGTGATTTTCCATCTCTGAAAATATACTGTTTCCCCTCCGTGAAACTAGAACAGAGGGTCTGAGAGAAAGGAAATTATTAAGCATTCTAGTGGGTTTTTTCCAACAAAAACTAAGATAGAGGTCAATGAATAAGTATGTGCAGGCTGGAACTTAAATCCTCTGGGGTGACTGTAGGCTAATTAATAATTAATGCCAGAGACATGGTGTTTGAAATGCAGATGTGATAACTGGAGGCCTGGCAAAGCTGTTCAGAGGAAGCAGATTTGGATGCTATAGGGAATAGGCACTCCCTTGCCGGCTGGCTCTGAAAGCAGACCTGGGTGCAAAGCAGGGCCTATGGTTTAGATTATATTCCCCTCAGCTGTTAATTACCTGAACCTACTTTGAAGTTTTTCTCTTTTTATCCTCTGCATGAAAAGAGATTGGTTCAGCCAAGGGACTTGAAAAAATGATCAAATACATGGAGTAGAGGAGGGGAATAGAACTTCAGATATAAAAAAGATAAGGAAGAAAAACACTCAGGGAAACATACAGGAACATATTAGGAAGTGCCGGAGTGTGGCTCCATGTTTCAAGCGGGTTGTGCCGCTCTAAGTTATTTCAGCCATTAAGTAAACCCCCGTGCGTTTTATGAATAGGTTTGTTAAAAGGAATCTCTCACTGTATGTATATAGTTTACATTAATTATTTGGTGAAAGTACCATAGGTGATTTCCTATGCTATTTTTAATTCAGTAAAGTCATTTAAACCTCCTCATGTTTGGGGCTATTTAATGAAGTGTGCAACATTAACGGAATCACCAATGAGTTGTTACTACAAATAAGAAGATTTTTGCAAAAAGCCACTCGTTTTCGCCAAGGAGAGAGACGGGCACAGCTTGGGTCCCTCACCGCCACGGAAAGGAGAGGGGTGGCAGGTACCTTCCAGCATCTCACCTCCTCTTACCCCCCGAGGGGGGACTCCAGGGCGAACGCACCATTTTCCCAGCAAGCAGGGAACAGGGTGACGCGGAGGGCCCCGGTGCGGGCTGGGGTGGAGAGGGCTTCCCCGGGGAAGGAGAGGGCTCCCCGGGGGCGACGGGGCGGCAGCCGGCCCCGCTCGCCCGGAGCCGGCCGGGTCCCCGCGGCCAGGAGGGGGCTCCGAAATCACCTCACCCGTTTTCGCTTTGCAATGACAGATCGTTCCCCTTTCAAAGCGTCTCCAGAGTCTCTTTTTTTGACGCTCTTCCCCACTCGTTAGAGCCTGTCCGTTCAAAGGCTTCCCCAGCTAAACTTCCCAGCAACTTCACTAAAACCCTTTGAACGATGGGGAAAGGGGGGTGGGATTTTTTATTTTTTTTTATGGCTCTTCCTTTTTTTTTTCTCCAGAGTACAGTAGGGTGAAGCAATCTCTCACGAACTCAGGGCTGGCTGTATTTAAAAATTAATTTGAAAACGCCTGTCTTCAAGGCGCAGGCGTCTGGCATTGAAGCCTATCACCCTGGCATCTCGGCAGAGATTCTCCTCCTGCCGATGCGGAGAGCCTCTGCACCCCACCTCGTGCAAACCCAAATATTTTTACCCAATTTCTCTTTTCCAAGCGTTATCTCTCACCGTGACGTAAGGAAAACACGCAGCTGTATGACAGCCTCATGCATAAGCATACACCTGCATGGTGTTCTCACTTCTTTCTAGGGGTAATTCGCGATGTCGCCGGGTTATCCGATCCCGCGTTGTGTACCTACAGCTAAACAAAGCGTCGAGGTGAAGATATTGACTCCGTCCCGAGGCGGAGACCGCCTTGATCTTCCCCAAAACGAGGGTGGGAAGCGCACAGGTGTTGGCGTCAGGGGCGTGGGGTGGCCCAGGGAGAGCCACGCCCGGGAGGAAGAGGAGCTCTTAATGAAATCATAACATTCAAACAGTTTTCTATTAAATCCTGCTAATTTTCTAGGTGAAGGCTGTGAAGTGAATGTGAGGAAGCATTAAAAGGGAATTGAATTTGCATTCCTTATGCTACAGGCACATGTTTACATGACCTTTAAAACAGAATTAAAGCTGTATCATCAGCAGCTGTAGGCAATTCACATTACTAAGGCAATCAAATCAGAAGGCTAAACTAACTATAAAACATAAATTAAACTGATAGAGAATCATCCTAATTCACTAGGTTTACTTGCAATTTACTTATCCGCTACTAGTAATTTCTAAACAGTTTGGAGAAGAAGCAAATAGGAAATACTTGAATGCGGCACTTCAAAAATATGCTGTCCGAGGGGGACAGCCACCTTTCCAGGGGCTCTTCATCAGCGAGCGCGGCATTAACGGCCTGGGCACCGTCCCCCGCCTCGGTTCCCCGGGCGAAGGGGCTTTCGCCAAAGTCCACGAAGGGCCTACAGACTGGTACCTGCAACTGCTGCATCGCTAAACCCCTAACTTTACTGGTTTGGCTCCAGCCTCACGGAGTCCTCTTGCTCACTGGAGGACCATCACGCATGCCGTTCATGCTCTAAAATACGAAATAACTCAATGTTCAAATGGAATTCGCGTTGCACTGCTCCCTTCTGCCTTCCTCCCCCATCCCCAAGAGGGACACTTTCAATGGCTGAAACGAGATTTATTTATTTTTTTTAAAGAAGGAAAAAAATCGATACCACCGGTTATTTCATTAAAAGTTTGCAGAGTGCATTTCCCGGGTGGAATGGGGACGGCGGCCGGCACAGGGCATCCCCTGCCCCGGCAAGGCCCGGCCGCAGCCCGTTCCTTTCCCGGAGCACCCCGACTTTGATTTATTCCTATCTATTTCTTGCAGGCGGCGCAGCTGAGAGGAGGCTTCTCCCCCTTTGACGGAGACTCTCCCGTGGGCACTTCCATTTGTCCCGGGGACTGCGCCGATGTATTGCCCGCCGCCTTCCCGATCCTCCGAACCCCAAGCAGCCCCCACCGTGGCCGGGGCGCCCCGCGGCTCTTCCGTCGCGGAGAAGGGGGCTCGGTGCCCCAGTGCCGGGCGGGGGAAGCTCGGGCTTATCGGGGGCGGGGATCCGAGCTCACGCGTGGGCAAAGCCTTTGTCTGCTGCTCGGAGAGTTCCTCCACTCGTGTCCCCACACGAGAGTGCGGAGAGCAAAGGGGACTGTGGCAAAGCATCCACCTGCACAGGCTCGAAACCTAAACTGTCTCATGAGCCTCCACACTTTCTTGCATCGCCCAGGCGCGATTCGCCAAGGAAACATCTTTCTGCGACACAGCCTGGCCTGACAGTTCCGCTTTTGTAACAGCTTTCGGTTGGCGCGACCTGAATGAAACGCGGAGTAAACTTTCCACCCAGCCGTAAACATTTCGTCTGTGAGAAAACAAAGACTTAGCGGTACCATCTATGTATTTATAAATGTAAATCTGGGAGTGACGAGGCGTTTCTAAGTGCCAGAGAGGTATAGATCCCTCTGCGGAATCAGGAGCATCACTGGATAAATGCTAAAGCTAGAAAAACATAGTTTAAGAAAACAAAACAAAACACACACACACACATCCCAACCGCACTGAAATTGTTCAGTAAGCTAACAAACAATGCAGGTATTTGTCATCCAAGGGATAGAGCTATTTGTCTTCAATGTCTCATTAGTCAACCGAGGTTAAATAGCATGCCTTTTAGTGCGTTTTCAAATCCAACCCACTTTCCTGTAAATATGTCTGAGCAGAAATGTGTCTGCTCAGGAACCGTGTTCGAATTATTGCTGGAATATAGGCAGGGTGGCCTCTGATTTGGAAAGGGAGCTGGATCCGTGTCCCCCCCGCACACAGGGGCTGTTGCCCATGGCCAGCCGCCTCGCCCCTCTTTGCTGGGAGCGAGCACACTTCACCAAAATAAATAAATAAATAATAGTAATAAAAAAACAAACCCCAAACCAAAACACCAAAACACAACCCAAAACAACCAAACCAAAACAACCCTCCACGCCCCCCTAAAACAAACCAAACCCACGGGATTTCGGTCCGGGGTGAAACAAGCGCATTCTTGTCATCACGCCTGTTTGAATGGCACGGTGAGGAAAGTGCCTACGTAAAAGGGAAGTGATCCGCATTGTTGTGCAGATCTATTAACTCCTAACGTGACCTTAAAAGCTGGCATGCACTTCAAGCACCGCCCGGGAAAGGGACCGGCCGCCGGCGAGGAGCCTGTACCGGAGCCCCGGCTCCCTCTTGCCAACCGTACTTCTCGATTAAGCACCGGAAAACCCGACGTTTCAATACGTGGATTTAATAAGCGGCAGGACCGGTCCCACGGTGAAAATGTGCACTTTGGAGAGTCTTCCCGGAATATTTACTTATTTATTTATTTTCTCTCGACTGCAAATCAACCAAATGTTCGAGACAATACCTGCTACAAACCAACCCAGCGAAAAAATAACAGTGACCTGCACATGACATGGTAGTGCACACATGAACGACATATTTTTTTTTCCCCCAGCAAGTACATTTTTCAATCATTAACAACGTGGAAAAAAAAAAGAATTAATGATAACAATAATAGGCGATTCGAGCGGCGGAGCGAGGAGTCGCCCAAAACGCTTTGGAAACCGCAGCAGTTAGAATACAAATGCTATTTACCTTGTGATTTTCTCTGCCCGGGGACTGGCTTTATTGTCCCTGCCTAGCCTTTCTCCGGGTGCAGGACCAGCCCAGCCGCAGCAACGCGCCCTCCGTGCCGGGCTTATTACTAACGGGCCGGTGCTCGGAGAGATTTGGGGGGGACTGCATTCATTCTTACATTAGGACTATTTGAATTTGCAATCTGTCAGTCCTTCTCCTGGCTGTGGCTCTGAGATGGCAGTGTGGCTGTGGTGGCTCTCCCTCCTCTCTCCCTGCACAGCATTTACTCACGTTCAAGAGCAGCCAACAGAGACCAAAAAAAAAAAAAAAAAAAAAAAAAAAAAGAACTAATTGAGCTTGTGTCGGTATTGGCTAATTTCTGCTAATACTCTGCAAATTCCTCTCTTTTCTTCCTAACCTTCCCCATGCAGGTTAGGTTTTCACAAAGCGTCTCCGGAGATCCAGGAGACAGTTTCTCAGCCCTGCTGGCTGAACTGGTGGGTGGCTGGGCTTCAACGTTAGCACCAGCGCCTGGATGTACACAATGCAAACCTTAACTCCTGCCTCCAGAAACGGTTAAATTGCCCTTTCCCAACCCCCACCCCCGTTATGATTGACTCTGTTTTTAAATTTGCACTTGTTCCCACCAAGCGCAATCTAACTCGTCCTGTCTCTAAAGTGAACTTGTGTTGAAGGTGAAGTTTTCAATATAGAGGTCATGACACCGAGCCACAGCTTACCGCTCCGAGCTTCATGCTGTATTAAACACAATCAAAACGAACCCCTTTTAGACCTTTTTTTGTTGGTGGTGTTTTTTTTTTTTTCCCTTCCCCTCCCGTAGAAGAACAATGAGGAAAAAAAAAATCTCTAAAATATAATAAAATCAGCTCTACCACGATAATAAACCCGTTCCTCCCGCTTCTGCTCTCTCTCTCTCTCTCTCTCTCTCAGGTTCCTACCTATAGAGAGGCGCCTATAGGGCCGGTTAGAAACACACACACATACACACGCACGCACAGGCAGACGCACCCCGCGTTTTAGTTATAGCTCTTAAAGGGGACTCTGTGGGTTCGGTGCCGGGGAGAGCCACCATCCCTGCCCCGCCGGAGATGCCACCACCCCGCCGGCTCTACGCCTGGGTGCCGCCGCTGCTCCCGCTGCCCGCGGAGGGGAAGGGACGTCTGAGCCACGCACACGGGTGACCCCCCGAAACTCTCGGTCCCGCCTGTGCGAGGGGGACTCGACACAATTACAGCTCCTCCACTTCAAAGCGGGGGGTTTCTCTATAGCGACTTCTAGCTGCCCCAAGACGGTAGGCTGCCTTCAGCTATTGTGCGATCTTTTTCATGCCAAAGATTTAGCAGGGGAAAGGGAAAAAAAAAAAAAAAGAGAAAGAAAGAAAGAAAGAAAAAAAGAGAGATATTAAAGCGAGTTATTTGTTGGAGAAACGCGGGTCCCTCCAGTGCGGAGGCACCCAGAGACAGAAGGCTGGAGCGCAGGGTCCAAACCCAGAAACTTTTTTTTTAAACTTTAATGGGTTTCAGTCTATGAAAAATAAGTTACAAATTCTTGCAACAGTAGCTTTGCATGTACTTATTTTTCTCCCATGTCCAGACGGGGTCGTCTATTGAATAAGGCTCTTTTATTCTGCATGGGGCAGGGGATTTGTGGCCATGGTCCCCCTTTTATTCCTCTCTCTATGGAAACCCAGATCATGGGGAGAAATATGCGAGGCTGAATAAAGAAAAGCAGCAGAAAGGACCGCTTGAGAGCGGCATCTGTTACACTTGGGAAGTTAGACTGACAGGAAAGAGCTAAAGAAACCCTCTCCAGCAGATTAGTTAGAACAGCAAGAAGATTTAACTATATGCAGATAAAAACACTTTAAAATACACCATACTCTCCTATAGGCGAGATGAGAGTCTCCTCCGTCAGGAGCGGAGTGCCGCGGAGACGGGCTCTGCCTTAGATACATTTGCAACAAATATTAAAATGGGACGTTCGGGGTTTTATTTCCCTGCTAGAGACTCTGCCTTAATTAAACGGCGGATCTGAACATCTATTTTCACGGGCAATGGGATTTGAAAAATTGTTTCGGAAGTTAAAGTGCAAATTAATTTTAAATAATTTAGTTACGTTTTTATACAGTGTGGGTTTTTTTTTTTTTTCTTTTTCCTTCCGCGGGCTCCGGTGATATTTATTTCGAGCAGCTTGTGAAGGCGGAGAGAGTGGGGGGAAA
>VZTM01011684.1:30662-56458 GCA_013400555.1 Jacana jacana
GGAAAAAAATAATAACGAAACACACGAGTCGCTGTAACGTTTGGTTGTCGACCAGTTTTAGTCAAGGGATTTATATTGACGCAATATTTTATTGTTGTAAAAGGAAAAAAAAAAAAAGGTTTAAATAAACATTTTTACAAAAAAAAAAAAAAAGAAAGAAAGAATTATAAATTACGTATGTTGTTTGTGCGGTGGCCGAGCCAGGGGTGCGAACAGCGGGGGCTCCTCGGTGAGGGGGCAGTGGAGACCTCCCCAACCTTGCCCTCCCCCGTGGCACCGGACTCCCCCTGCCCGGGAAGGGCCAGTACCCTCCCGGGGAAGGGGACTCGGGGGGGCCGAGCCCGGCAGCGCCCTGCGGACCGGGTTACACCTGCCGCCGCGCCGCGGAAAAACGCGCTTTTGGGGTGGAAAAGGGTCTCTGCGGCTTTTTCGGGGGTGGTGGAGCCGTGGGAGGGGGCAGCATTGGGCAGGACGCGCCGCTCGTATATGTACTGTATAGATAAATNCCCCCTGGGCGGGAAGTGGCGTGTTCGGGAGGAACAATAACAGTTAATCACATCTAATGGGGTGAAACGGGGAAGCTCCATCCCCGGCAGTCGGGCCGGGCGAAGGGAGGAGGGTGGGTGCTGCGTGGGGAGGCAGGAAAGCAGCAAACTTCACGGTATCACCAGCGAAATGGCCCAATTTTTAATTATTAGTATTATTATTTTCCCCCGTTCTGAAGCTAAACCTTGGAGAAAACAATAACCAATCCTTCTGTGAACAGTATAGGGGAAGGAAAAATTACCTTTAGGAGTCCTGAGAAGCGACTCAAGCGAGCAGCAAGCTCTCTTGTCTTTATAATAACCCAGCAGCAGCAGCAGGAGTGGGCAGGCACCTTCCCACGACAGTTTTAACAAACAAACAGTCCTGTACCTGTAAGCGAGAGGGATTTGGGATGTAAACAGTGGGCAATGCTTTGTTTCCATAAAACTGATTTTTTTAAATTTCATTTATTTATTTTTTGGGGGGAGTAAGTCTTTGCAAGCTGCAGCACAGTGCAGGCAGGGTGGTGTTGGGGGTGACTGGCCTGCATCTGCCCCTGCGCTGGGGCAGCACAGCCCGGCTGCCTCCGCAGCAGGACACCAACCTGCAACTGTTTCAGAAAGGATTTCAGCAGAAGGAGTAAGAATTATATCCCCCCCCCACCCCCCAAAAAAGATGAATTCACATTTCTCGGGTCTACTCCATAAACAAAACAAATGTGCTCCAAGTAGCGCGTGTGGCAGCGGTTTGTAAACAGCCCCAGCTAAGGAGGCAGAGGACAACCTTCACGTTAGAACACACCCGGTGTGATCACGATGGCTCTTAGGGTTCAGGGTTCTGAGAGGTAAAGCTCTTGCAGCCAGCAGTGCTTTGGAGGAAGGACAGAGAGGATTTCACCGAAATTAGCCTGTTTTAGAGCCCTTCTGCTGTAAATAAAACTACGGCAAGCGCTGAGTTATGTACTATTTTAAAACAAATTATCTTAAGAGACCAAAGAGATGCAATGAAAGATGAAATCAAGTAAGTTGCTGAACAGAAATACTTCAAAGACTACTGGAAGGAGAATTTCACTTGCAGAAAAGAAAATCTCTGCTCGTTAGTGCCCATATATTTCAGTATTCCTGCAAGCAAAAGGAAACTCTTTTGTGCCACCTAATGTTAAGTACAGATCACTGTTGTCTTCTTGGAGCCCANAGATAATGTATATTAGCGTACGGTGCGGGCACCAGCAGCGCTGCCTCCTCGCCTCGCCGCCAGCGCACCGCGCCTCTGCGCGCCCGCGCTGCAGCCGCCTTTTTCCCTCCCGGAGTCCCCGCAGCCGATGGGGACCCGGCAAGGTTCCCCCCCTCCTCCATCGCCCCCAGCAGCAGGAATCGGAGCCCGAAGGAAGTTTCTTTTGTTACAACCTACCCTNCAAGCGAGCAGCAAGCTCTCTTGTCTTTATAATAACCCAGCAGCAGCAGCAGGAGTGGGCAGGCACCTTCCCACGACAGTTTTAACAAACAAACAGTCCTGTACCTGTAAGCGAGAGGGATTTGGGATGTAAACAGTGGGCAATGCTTTGTTTCCATAAAACTGATTTTTTTAAATTTCATTTATTTATTTTTTGGGGGGAGTAAGTCTTTGCAAGCTGCAGCACAGTGCAGGCAGGGTGGTGTTGGGGGTGACTGGCCTGCATCTGCCCCTGCGCTGGGGCAGCACAGCCCGGCTGCCTCCGCAGCAGGACACCAACCTGCAACTGTTTCAGAAAGGATTTCAGCAGAAGGAGTAAGAATTATATCCCCCACCACCCCCCAAAAAAGATGAATTCACATTTCTCGGGTCTACTCCATAAACAAAACAAATGTGCTCCAAGTAGCGCGTGTGGCAGCGGTTTGTAAACAGCCCCAGCTAAGGAGGCAGAGGACAACCTTCACATTAGAACGCACCCGGTGTGATCACGATGGCTCTTAGGGTTCAGGGTTCTGAGAGGTAAAGCTCTTGCAGCCAGCAGTGCTTTGGAGGAAGGACAGAGAGGATTTCACCGAAATTAGCCTGTTTTAGAGCCCTTCTGCTGTTCTGTAAATAAAACTACGGCAAGCGCTGAGTTATGTACTATTTTAAAACAAATTATCTTAAGAGACCAAAGAGATGCAATGAAAGATGAAATCAAGTAAGTTGCTGAACAGAAATACTTCAAAGACTACTGGAAGGAGAATTTCACTTGCAGAAAAGAAAATCTCTGCTCGTTAGTGCCCATATATTTCAGTATTCCTGCAAGCAAAAGGAAACTCTTTTGTGCCACCTAATGTTAAGTACAGATCACTGTTGTCTTCTTGGAGCCCATCACACACCCTGTGCGTTGGGAGGCCTCGGGGTGCTGAGCACAGCCGGGCAGAGCGAGGTGGCTGGGGATGCTCAGCATCCCAGAGTCCTACCAAACCAAGGGCAGGAAGAGAAACTGCAGCTTCATAGTCACGGATTAGGTTATCTTCTGAATTTAGGAAACTATTAAAAAAAGAACTCAAGAGGGGGTGGAAAGAAGCACGGGGTGTAATCATAAGAACAAGAGGCTCCAAATTTGTTTTTTGTTATAATAAAGTAAATCCAGAACGAGCACATCCAGGCTTTATATAAGCTGCCCACCATTGAGCATATATATCCCGGCAACCTCTGCAACCCCCTGGGCTTATGGCAGCTCTCCCTCAGCTCTCCTTCAAGGACCAAAGTGGCTTTACCTTTGCATCCTTTGCACACACGTGTCTCCCAGTATGAAGAATTTATGGTGTGTACTTAGCAGTACATTCATACTAATGGAAGATACTCATTTAGTACAGAAATATCTCACGCAATCCTTTAAAGAAGAAAGGGTTGAAAGAAAGCATTTCTCTGATAACAATGAATTACACTGCTTTTGTGATTTTAATGGAGAGTGTTAAATGTCTTTAGCAAATTTTGAGGCAGAATCTCATTTCCTTTGATTTCTATGTTATATGAAAAGAAGAGAACCTGAGGCTTCCTTCAGGATAGATTTCAAATATTCTCAAGCTGCGCTCTCCTCCCCCCTGAAGAAGGCCAGGACCACAGAAGGGGGTTCACTTGAAAGCAAAAATTACTAATAGTAAGCAGAGATGCTATCTCACTTCATAGTGGTCTTTATCGATCATTCAGAATATGGATCTGTACCTGGGTTACACTTGACCAAGATGCTTTTAAAATCCCTCAAAGTTAAGTATTTTGAGTTTTTCTTTCTTTGTTTTTAAGTAGCAACTCCACAGAATCAGGCAGAGCAGACCAGAGCACCTGGTCCTATTGTGCTTGCATGAATGTACCAAAATCACCACTGATTTTTAAGGCAGATCCAAATGTGGATGGAAGTACGTTTAAGTCCTTTCCCCAGGAGCTGGGGAGCATGTGGAGCTGGGGGGGAGGGATGCCCTTTGGCCAAGGGTCTGTTCTCAAAGCCCAGACACAATTCACCACTTGACTCACCAGAACAGCTTCCGTGTCATCTGCTGAGCTCATCCGTGCAAATGAAATTATTCATTTGTGTCTTTGCACAATCTAATTCCAAGGCTCCATCCTAGGAAAAAAGCATATAGAAGAATTTAGCCAAGTGACCAGTCCCGCTGAGTATCCCCCAAAACACTCACAGACATCAGACCAACATTTGTGCTCGCCTTCCTTCCCCTTTTTCTAGTGTCCTGTAACCAATAGACCGGAAAGGCTCCACAGCAATTACATATTTAGGATATGTGATAGCTGCAGTTAAGATCTTTATGACTGATTGCAGGATAAAATTTACTTCAAATGTGCAAGAGCCCATTTTTAAACACCGTTCTTTCAGCTGCTTTCCATTATATATATTCTGAAGAATCAAAAGCAATTAGGGCATATGAAGTCTAAATGGTAAATAATTTCCAAATCAAAACCTTTATTAAAGCAATAAGCAACTATTTTTGCTAACACTGTAAGATATGGAAATAGCCAAACTAAATGACTTTTGTTTTAATGTAATGAAAAGAAAGCCAGACTTCTATGCTGAGGACCCGTATTGTCCAGCATGGATTTTTCGGTTGAGTTTTTAAGATTTGGGAAAGCAGGGTAAGCAAGAGGCTGTAAAACTACCATTTTATGTGACAGTGATGTGAATGGTACCAAAGTTTACACATGCTTGTGAAGGGATTTGTGCAAGGACCTGTGTCTTGCTGATTCACAGCGAGCGCTACGTGCTATGCTGGCTTGTAAATATTTGTAGAATCACGTCCTTAATTAAAATGGTAAAACAGTATTAAATCTTGGAAGGGGGTAGAAAGAGGAGAGCGAGGAAGAGCTGTCACTGGGAAGAGCCTGTCAACAAGAAGTTAAAAAGCTAACAGTTAATATCATTTCTGCTGGCTCTGGTTTGGCGTTGCCATCGATCGCTGGGTTCAGGCTCTGCAGCTCTGCACGGCTCCTGATCGATGTTCTCCCGGCACAGAGCAGCCCTGGAACAACACCGAGGAGTCTGCTGCTGGAAAAGTAGTTTTGAAAACGTGGATATTTCAAGCAGTGACTGTGAGAAGCTGGGCAGCAGCCCTTCTCACCCCGGGTACTACTAAAGAACTGAAAATGTTGCTCCATTATTCTGCTGATGGGCTTTATTTTATTTTCTAAGTGATGCCAATCCTTGACTTCTGCACCTCAAGAACAGATAATGTTTACCCAATGCAGAAACGCCATCTCTGAACTGAATTGTTTTCCTTTTTGGCCAAAGTACAAAGTTTTGTTCTGCATATTCATCTTCCGACTTTGGGAAGAAAAAAAAGAAAATAAATTAAAATAAATAAATAAATAAATAAATAAAAGATCACACAGAATTTACTCACCAGAAAGTGGCTTAGAAGAGGCGTGGGGGGGAGGTGGGGGGGAGAGGACAATATCTAAACTCCTCCTGCCACATCGGTGGGAGTGCAAATGGAGGTAACACGAGCTGCTCCCCGTTCAGGGTTTGTACTTCTGTCTAGATTATGGGATTAGTCTCTGTTACATCTATCTACAGCTAGGAACTTGTGATCCAGTTAAAGCAGCTTGAATGGCGCCCAGCAGGTGCTGGGGATCCGACTCCGTGGCACAAATTCTGTGCAGTTACTGGGGACGGGCAGGGGCTGGCGTTGCGTGGGGCTCTCCACGGCTCTGTTCTGGAGAGGCAGAAAGGAATAAATAAATAAATAAATCAAAGTTCTGCCAGAAAACACTTACAGGCAGGAAAAATTAGCCATAGACCTTTCCTCCCTCACCCCCACCCCCCTTCTTCCCCTAAATCTTGAAAATGGAGTTGCTAATGCATAAATACAAATGCTGTCAAACATGAATTTGTGAAACTGTGCTGCTCCTTGCTCCACACGCTCTGTAAGGACATAGTGGGTCTCTTAGACCTAAGAAATGCTAATTTAGTGCTGGAATTTTGAGTTTGCAGAAACTGTCCTGTAAATATCACAGGGGATTACTAAATCTACAGGAAGATTACAGCTCTGCATATGTTTAGGCTATTTATTTAAAACTTTATTACCTTTGATACAGCTTCTTCACGAAGGAAATAATTCAGCAGAAGGAATTCTGTCCATGTAAAGGTCTTGCAGGGTTGAATCCTTCTGTACAATCCTGCTTTTCAATGGAGTAGACAAATCTCTGTAGGTGATGCTACACAAACCCAACAGGAGTGCACAAACAACGTGGCACCTTATAAAGATGAAATACTGTCCTGCTCAGCAAAAACTTCTCACAACCACATGCAGAGAGAGGATGTAACAGACCTGAAATTATACAGCCATGCTAACTCTTAAGTGGAAAAGTAATAGTATAGGTTTTACTATTATGTATCTTTCATATTATTGTAAATCTGTAGTACTGCCTAAGAAAATCTGGTTTTGTAACAAGATCTATATAGAAATACATGGTAATGTGACTGGCACTGGTTTTCTCAGAAAAATATGCAGTTGCATAGTAAGATAGTTATAACAGGATTAGATTTCAAGTACAAAGCTGAAGTTCAAAGATTTTTCAGGCCAGCATACAGGAAAATTACAAATCAGGATTTTTGAGCTTTCAGTTCCCCACGGTGGAGAACCTTTGTGTCTAACCATCACTTGGGCCTGTCTGAGCTGAACCTGGGAAAACAGTGGCCCCTGTTCTGCTACAGCCATCCCAAGGTGGGATTCAGGTGAGTGGAACACCCAAGGTGTGTAAGGTCCTGGGTTCCCCTCTCTGTAATCTGCACTCATTTGCATCCAACACCACAGAGCTGGTTATTGAAGGCACACCAACCTGCACATCTAATATTCACTGCTGCCTATAAACCCTTTGTGCAGGGGCTTTTTCTTTCCTCAGAACAAGTACTATTGAATTGCTTCAAATGCCATTCCTTGGACAAAAATAGTGCATAGAGCAATTTAAACCAAATACAGTAAAAGAGAGCACCTGTTACCATACCTTCACTGTAAATCCAGAGTTAAAGTCTGCATGTGTTTATGTCCATTTAGTATGCTGCACACCAATTTCAGATGATCATCAACGACCCCACAGCTGAAGCATCAGATTCACTGTGTACATTTTTCTGCTCTGTAGCATTCTTGGTCCTTGACTATAAAATACTACTTGCTGTTTTATACAAACGAACAACTACCAAACAACTATTTTAACAGGAAAGCCTTGAGGGAGGCTTTCCTAATATCCTAAAGAAAACACATGCACAATTTTTTTTTCTGAGTTGCTGCTACCTGTTGTGTACACTGAAGGTAGGATGGTGTATATTCAAATGGGATGAGAGGAGGGCAGACACCCAGCATGGCCACAGGAGAGTTAAAAGGGATGAGTTCAGTGGATGCTCATTTCCATCCCCACTACAACGACTGTCTTCAGAAGAGATTTATGCCATGCCATTTCTTCCTCTTGCCCCAACCTAAGCCACAAAAATGCGGTATCAGAATCGTAACGCCTCATATATTCTAGGGAAGATAATAGTAAACTGCGCTGCTTTGACCTTTTTGGGATTTCTGCTGTTTGATTCACTTGGCGCAGCCATCCCTTGTGTTCGCAGTGGTAACCTGTGAGCACACAGTGCAGCGAGGGCCAATCCAGCTACAGAATATTGAAAAGGTTAAAGTCTATGTTTATGAGTCTATTAAATGTTTATAGTCTTTCACAGGCTATACTGGGCATTAAAATTATGATATCTCATTCTCATAACAAACACTGTAACGAGAACAGAAAATGGCAAAGCATGAATCCATTCTGAAGGCAACGTCTGTAATAAGAGTACAATATTAATTCACACCTTTGAAATAGCTGTAAAGGAAGAGATGATGCCACAAACCAAAGGCACACATAGCATGACATAGCAAAAAAACCCAAAACACCCCAACCCCTGACCAGAAGGTATTAGCTACCCACCCCACCCTCTTATCTCCAACGCTGACCAGCAGTGGATGTTCCACTGGAAATCAGGAAACCTAAACAGAGACTGGAATTTTCCTTCAGTTCTCAGAGTTTTTAGGCTAAAACGCAAAAATCCAGAGTATTTTGCAGACTACTGGCACAGAGCCATGCTGCTGGGGACACCACTCCTGTTCTCACAAGCTCCTCGAAGCCTGCTCAGACCACCATAAGCTTGTCTGCTTTGCTTTGACACATAACAGTGAGTTTTATGGGCCAATTAAACACTCTGTGTAATTTTTTTCCTTTTTTTTTCTGTTCTAAATATATCGCATCTTAATTTCCCTGTGTGTTGTAAGCCAGCTACAGTACATTAATGAATGCCATGAACACAAACAATTTACACCTCCTTCAGCCAGGCTCTAAACACGCCCCACATTCCCCAGCTCTGGCCGCATTATTAGTCCCTTAGGTAGATCCTGTGAATATACGGGAAGACCCTACCATGAGCAGAGTTTTGGTAACCTAAAAAAACAGCAGCTGCACTGGCAGCTCTGTTATTCCTGAGTAATTTTACATGAAAAATGATGAAGTGTGACTTATTAGTTCTCCCACCCCATGTCCTAGACCCTCAGCCAGGGTGAGAGTCAGCACTGGCTGTACCATCCCAGGAGCTCAGTCCCCAGAAATGTTCCTCAGGCACAGAGGGTAGAAATTTAAAAAGAAATTTGAAGACAAATGCTGTCACTAGTTATGGGGAATTTCTCTCCAGTGTGAGGGGCAACACAGGAGAAAGTAATAGAGAACCAGGTTTCTTTGAACTAAGATGGATGGTGATATCAAATCATAAATAGACAGACAGGCACATGTAAACAGACAGAGGATCAAAGGAACCAGCCTAAGTGCAGGCAGTGAGCCCGCAGTCAGGAAGGGCTTGGAGCCTGTCCAGCCACTGCTCATGGTGGTTTGAAAGGTCCCCCTAAAAGTGGGATAACAGCAGGCTTTAGTTCAATGCACCCCACAAATTACCAGGTTTTGATAGGCCAGGGAGTAGCTAGAAATCTTAATGGAGAGAGAGAAAAAAAGACCTTTCCATACTGTAGGTGGGGTCTACATTCCAACATTTCTCTCAGCAGAAGAAAGGTGAGAAGGGCTACTGAGAAATAGCAGCAGGTATTATTGCAGAGTCCCCATAATCAGGGCGAGCCACAAACTTTGTGGCCCCCAGGGCTGTCGTGGACTGTCCTTTCCTCCCAAAAAAGTCTGTATTGTGGTATGACCAGCTATGAACATGGAAGACCAACTTCTCCAATACCCTTGTAATTACATACATGTACCATTATGCCTTTAACCACCACCACTCATTTGTGGAACTATCCTTGTTTTGCATACAAAGCCATCTACAAAATGAATCTGTTCTGATGACTCAGGATCCCCTGCTACTACCAACTTCTTAAAACAAATGCAAGGCCAGGATTAAAACAGAGAGAGGAAAAGCTTTACCTGGAAGATTCTCATATTTGTGCAGTTGATGTTGCACCAAGAAGTAAGAGCACTGCAGACCTCCTGATGATTGCTGGGACCTGGAAAAGTGATGAAAACTGGGTAAAAATGGACCAACAGAGCAGGTTTCAAATAAAAAACCAATAAGATGTTACAATAAAACTTTTTTAGGATGGGTCCAAAAGGGATATTTGCAGTATTCTGCTAATGTATCCCTTCAGAAACAGGACAGTATGTCTGGTGACCAAGAGAAAATATTAATCCCCCCTACTGTCACTCCTCATTCAGATAAACTCACAAACATCAAACATTACATAATAAACAGCAACACCACCAGTGCTGCTGTGAACCAATATATGGGATGAAGGGGAAAGGATTTATTTATCAACTTAAGGGTCTTGAAAAACTCAAGCAGTATTTTTAAGGAAACCATCAGTATGAACCAAATCCCACCAGCTCAGACCAGAACTCCATAAGCCTCATCTTTAAGAGTTTCCAGTGCTATGTTTTTTAAAAGATGCAAGAAAATCAAAGTCACTGTGGAATAACTTCTCTGAGGATGCATCTTTCTCATCCCTTGATTAATATTTGTTTTATAATATGCACGTTTTTAAGTCGTACCCTCAATAATACCCAGAAGTGGTCTTGTAATGAACCAGCAAGGTCTATTTCAGACTACCAACTGGTTGAAAGTTTCCTTTGTATTTTTCTATCAGAGGCAATACCTGAATTACACCAATAACATTGTGCCTAGGGCTTTTTTTTTTATTTATTTGTTGTTCTTTCCAGACACTCTTGTGGCACACTCACACAAACGCCAAGAGCCATAAAGAACCGCACTCCAGCTCCGCATCTGGTAGATTTGTGTAAAAATTCAATTTAATCAAAAAGTTTTGAAAACTTATCAAGTTCCCCGTTTTAACCAAGTCAGTTTACAGGCAGATATAATCTCCTATTTTATCAACTCAGATTTACTGACTAAAGTACAACTGAACTAACGGTTACTATATTATATATCAAAGCAATACATAGATGAATTGACAGAAATACAAGAGTAATGCCCTTTGAAAGTCAATTTTTCTCCTTGCCAGACACCGTGCTTAATAGCCCTTTGGCTGGTGTCCACCTTTTTGGTGCTGATAACAGTAAATTTTTTAAAGAACAGACCATAATTATTGATGAACTTATAAGAACACTTTTGAGTGCATTTAGAAATGAAAAAAACACCTGGGAAAACAGTATTTTGTTGAGTAGGGTCCAATCCTATCAACTTTTCTCTAAAGCTAAAGCTCCTGTCATCATCACAGAGCAGGGTCTTGCTGCCTGAAGACCTGGAGATCCAAACAGTTTTAAATATCTCATCCTACCCCCTGTAGAACTTCTGATTGTCACTGTGAGTCACTGTACTTACACATATTGAGGAGTGACCGAGGGAGCCTGGATGGTTAGTTTGAGGAAGAGGAGGCTGGGGGGAGACATCATCATTTTCTACAACTACTTGAAAGGACATTGTAGAGAGGTTGGTGCTGGTCTCTTCTCACAGGTAATTAGTGATAGAATGAGAGGGAATGGCTGCAAGCTGCAGCAGGGTAGGTTTAGGCTGGACATTAGGAAAACATTCTTCACAGAAAGAGTGGTCAGACCCTCGAATAGGCTACCCCAGGGACATGGTGGAATCGCCATCCCTGACTCTGTTTAAGAATAGATTAGAAGTCGTGTTAAGGAATATGGTGTAGGGGAGAACTTTGTAGAGTAGGGCTGATGGTTGGACTTGATGAGCCCAAGTGTCTCTTCCAACCTAAATGATTCTATGATTCTATATATCCTCCTGGTGGAAGAATAAAAATAATGCTCCTTTCTGTTAACTGTAAATGATGAAGATATCCATTCAGGAAGAAAAATTCCCAAACAAAAGCCTTGTGCTCTTGTGAGCTACTCAAAGACTGAACTTGAAGTAACTTCTACTTAAAAAGTTTTGTGAAAATTAAATATGCAAAATCAGTAACTATATTATTTCCTACTATTACCTCAAACAAATTACTCAAGAAAATTACTTTACGTTTTCATTTTAAAATCACTTCTGATCTGCTAGTTGGTAATGAAAATAACAGGTCATTAAAATGGCAGTTATTTCAAGTATATGAGAAGTAAAAACAAGGCATCAAATATAATGATGTCATTGATATTCATTCTAGTTTCTGCTATACCACTAACATGCTTTTTATTTGTTTTGTAATAGACTATTAAAAAACTATATACATAAAATATTATATGTTGCAAAGGATTAAAAATGCAGTGCAGGCACCAAACCAGGAGTAGTATCACATAAATAGAAATACATGATTTAAAGTTAACTAATACGCAGTAGCCAGCAGGGACCGAGATACCTCGACACAGGGGAAGAGGACAGGAGGAATCAGGCTGTGGGAGGAGGAAAGGCACACAGAGTGATCACCCATTCCAAACCTTACATCCCAAACACTTTATGAAAACCAGACGTTTAAAAAAAAATAATCCAACAAAAAAACCCTCAAGTCCCACAAGGTTTCACAGCCACTTAAACCTGGATGCACGAATTAAATGTTCTTTCTTGGACCGTGCCCGTCATTTACCTCCGTGTTGAAATACCATGAAATTCCCAATTAGGGCCAGGTTTCCCCGGGGTAGCCGCTCTGCACGAGGCAGCTCCGTGTGTGGCATCCCAGCTCCGCGATGACAAGCCCCCACTGCCCTTCTGTTCTGCAAATCTGGGGGAGGAAGAAGAGGAGAATAAGAAGGATAGAAGCGAAAGTACCCAAAAAGGTTGTCCACCAGGAGATGGAATGGGTTTCAACCTGCTCTGCACAAGGCCAGGTGTGCTTCAGCACAGTTTGCTTTATGGGAAGCAAAAAAGCTCAGAAAACCTTTAACTGTGCAGCTGAAAGTGTGGTGGGATGCTCTGCTGCATATGGCAGTGCTGGTTTTAGACAGTAACTTTTTGGAGCTGTTACTGAGCTGCTGCATGTAATGCAGGTGGTTCTTGAGTGTCTGTGGTGCTCACACAGGTCTTTGCACTCCAGAACCACCCATGTAGTAAGACTATCATCATTGAATGCACTTTAAGGAGTAATTATTCTTATATTACAGAAAAACAGCCTTTACAGATTCAACTTGTTTTAAAAGATAAAATAAAATCCCAAAGATGGAGGGGTTTGTCCAAAAAACTACTACTCCTTCCCGTATCCAATGCAGAATATGTCTGGGCTCAGTTCTAGAGCACAAATATTTTTGTCTGTAACTTTTCCTGGGGTCTCTCTGAGCTCTTCCACAGAGGCATGGAGAAGTGCTGCCCAGCCATTAATTTTTTGCCATCCTGCTTGAACGTGAAAGTATTAATGTAATGCATTCCCACAGCAAATCAGCAAACACACTGGCATGAAACAAGGCAATGAAGAGAATATAGCAGGGTACTGAAGATGCGGGCTGTTGAGCTGAGCATGCAAGCTTACGATTAGACAAAAACTGTACATTCTTAATGGGGCTTAACATCCACGATGGATCTGAGCAATATATTGTGCAAACATCTGGTGTTCCAGTGGTAAGATGGATCACGTGGATGGATGATCAAATACAGCAAGGCTCATCGCTCTTCCGTCGGAGACGCATGGTCACGCAGTGAAGGCGCATCTTTCTACTTGCTCTGGCTGCTGATCTATTGATTTTGAACCGCTCTGATTCCCCCTGTGTCTGGCTGTGGATGCAGAAGAGATGAAGCAACTGGGAAATCAGCAAAGCAGCAAGCTGAGCAGTACAAATTGGTTAAAATTATTTAATACTGGGAAGCTGATCTAGACACCCCCTGGTAATACTGTCAATTAAGTGTATGAAATTAATATTAATTATCAATAATGAATTGTTTGCAAGTGTAATAATGAATAGAGGAAAATAATAATAAGAAACACAGCACATTTACAATGCAAAAATGTTGGCTGCCTCTGAGTATTTCCTCTGAAAAATGTTATAGTTCCATTAAGTACCACATTCATAAATATATTTTCTTAGTATTTGAGTTGCAAATCAGTCTAGTCAGATTAGAAAGTGCCATGAAGCAAACATACACACTGAAATTCTGTCTGGTCCAAGAGGTTATATTCATTAAAATAAAATAAAATAAATCAGAAAAAAACCCTACAGAGATACTGAGCAAGCAGGCATCTCTGAAAAAGAGGAAATCAGCAGCACTTGGAAAGAATTTTAACAAGAGAAAAACACACTGGAATATGACTTCCAGCCCATGCTGATGTGCTGATGCTTATCAACAGATTGCAATAACTTTTTTTCTCATGTTGGGGAAAAAAAAAAACCCAAACAAACAAAAAAACAAAGGAAATGTCAACCCTGTTCTATAAGCAAAGAATTCTTCATCTCTGCTAAGTAATTTATAATTAGTTTTAACTAATATAATTTTTAATCCATTTATGCATTAAAAGTGAATTTCACTCTGCACCTGCAAGGAAGAGATGCCAGCAAAAAAAAGCTGTCAGAAAAAGAAAGGCATGAATTGGTGTGTGAGAGGCCATGGAGCTCCCTGAACCCAAAGAGCTGGTGGCCAAACTCTGGCTTCACCTGCCTCCCCTCTCCTGTGCACTGCTTTTTCCTCATTCTAGTAATTAACACTCTTTTGCTCTCTAACTTTACCTTTAAAAGGATGGAAACCATCAAACCCGTGAAAAGCATTTTCTGCCATGTGTAGATGGCATGTAGGAGGAACCACTCGATGTCAAATATTTTTCTGTGATGGTAAAATAGTGCAGCAATTTAAACAGGAGTGCAATTTTTGTGGGTGTCTCCATCAGCCTAAGGGAAACACATTCCTCTTGGCATGGCATCTTCTAGGGAAATCTTCTCCTTCAACGTTAAAGTTAGCTATGCTCTCAGAGATGCAGGAGAGGCCTTGATTCTAACACCACTAGCAAGGGCATCAGATTATAGAATGTCTCACCATGAGATTTGATCAAAATAAATCTTTAGAGAAATATTTCCTTCTAGGACTACTTTTCTTCTCCTCCAAAAGTTTTCAAAATACTCCCACTCGACATATGGTGCAAGCATAGTCAAGTCCAAAGGCACAATAACTGTTCATCACCAATTATGCGTTTGGGTTTTTTTCAAAAAAAAAGCCAAAGTTGTTTATATAAGACTAGAAATTAAATTTTCTCTATTTGGGATCATTTTACAGTGTTTACTTAGCTGAACTAAAAGGTGACACTGGTCTATAGGTTAGGGAAATATTCGGTATGGGAATTCTAGCTCACTTGTATGGTATTTCCAAGGCTGGGCTCTAGGAGAGGTAGACTCAGCCAGAGGGAGCAGGAGGGTATAGCAACGGGGACAGTACTGGAAAACGGGATGCAAGCAGCTGGTCTTTCCAATTGGCCTGGTTTTCAAATCTATGTGCAATAAGTGAAGAAAAATGGAAATTGATGAAAGCACCTGATATTCCATTATTTTCCACCAGCTAGGAGAGTCAGAAAGGTTTAGTTTCTTTTGGGGTAAGAGCACAATTGCTGCCAGCGCAGTGAGTCCTCAGGCATGAGCAGCCATTGGACATCCAGGAATAAAACAGCTCATACCTCTAAACCAAATCCAGTTCAAAGCAGCTGTTTAGAAACATTAGACAGCTAGTGCTTAGTTCTCGGTTCCAGAACCTACACTTCCAGCAAGGAAAAATTAAGCTACAAATGTTCATTTAGTTACTTTCCTATGGAAAACAAATGCTTTCCTTCCCCACAGGACTCCTGTGGACCCAGGGTTGGGCTGTGCAATGTGCCCAAGACTGCCATCACCTTGGGACGGTGAGCAGGAGGCCATTAGGCACCACAGCAGGTGCAGAGCTCAGGAACAGCTGGATGAGGCGTACAAAAAATCATTGCATACCACAAAAAAATGACCTGTATGTGCATTAGTCTGATAGTACAAATCTCCCTACAAACATATGGTCATTTTCTTGAAGAACCTGCACACTAACCGAAGGGCTGATGAACTTCATAAACCCATAGTATCATAAGCACTATTAGTCCTTTTTTAGAGCCGTGTATATAACGATGGATCAGTTATGCTGCTTCAGGGGCATAAATATCATTTATGAAGACAATCATGGTAAGTTCTTTGCAATTATTTTTTAATAGAAACATGAATCTCAGTTAAAGCCAGATTTATATGCAGCCTCACCTAACTCAGTGCCAGGACCTTTGATCCAAATTGTTTAGGAAGTGGAGAACTCTCTCCTACACAGGGCATTTCTGTTTGAAGTGTTCAATAAGCAGCAAAAAGTAAGATCTCTGGGGGTTGAATCTTTCGGCATCCTTAGTGCACATCACAGACTTAGCTGAACCGTGAAGTTATACTTTATAGTTGGCACACTCCGGAGGAAGCTCTTAAACCCCAAACAAACTTGTTGTTTGTTTACAAGGGGAAGAAAATTTCTTCTAACTCAAGGAAATGAAAACTGCATAAAGAGAGAAAACATCTTCAGTATCTATCAACATTATAAAGCTAATCTAAGTACCTATTATAATGGGCTGATACATGGCATTTCTGCCCTTCTTCCAATCTGTCACAAAAGACATTCAGCATTACTTATTCAACTGAAAACAAAATAAAAATAGAACCCAAATTAAGTGTTCATTCCTGAAAATTGTTCCTCTTCTGTTGCAGCAATGCAAACCAAATTGTATTGAACTCATATGATATATACGGTAAAGAAATAAATGCAAATTACTTACACAGATTCTTACCAAATACCTTTGCATTTTTTTTTTGCATAAAATAATCCATTACTGAAATGCATTTGTAGGTGCACCATATGAGTTACTTCAAAAGCTCTCAGCAAAATGACTCTTTTTTTTTTTTATATACCGAAGCTGTATAAAAAACTAATTTCTGGTTGAAATTGAGACAGTGATAGTGTCACATTGGGATTTGAATAGGAGGATTTGGGCAAAGAGTGCTTCCAGTGGGGAAACACCCACTAACACCTTTAGTAATGAGTAGTGATGAGAGCCCTGATCCTCTCCCAGAGCCAGAAACAGATCACTGGAAAAAGTTGCCAGAAACAGATCACTGGAAGAAGTTGCCAGAAACAAATAGCTGCAGGCAGCAACCCCCTCACCTCCATCCTGCTGCCTGCCAGCCCTCTCCCTGCTCCCATGGCTCCCTTTCCCCACTGATGGCTGGGCTTCCCAGGCTGACACTCCTCTACGTGTTGCAGGGCTTTTGCAAGAGCCTGGTGGGAATTATTGTCTCTCCTCCAGATCCTGTCTCAGAGCATCACAAGAGATACCACTTAGTTCTGTTCTAATTAGAAACAATTTCTAAATTAAGCTAGTCAAGATGTACACCAGCCACCTGGATGAAGGGTGTGGGAAAGGCTTTGCTCAGCCACCCCAAAGCAGGGAACCCCGCGCCCACCTCCCTTCCCAGCAATCGAACCACTTGGGTTTTAAACAAAAATCTGATTCACTTTTTAAATGTGACTATTTCAGAGCATCAAAAGGCAAGTGAATACTAAAATTGAAGTTCAGGACAAAAGCTTCAATTTGGACAGGAAAAATAGGAATAACAAACTATTCAGGGTACAGCTTCCCTCTGAACAGCCGTATGTGCTGGCTCACATTGGATCAGCTTCAGGAACCAGCAATCAGTTTGCGCATTAAAAGCAGCTGCAATCCTCTGAAATTTATGGGAGATTGAGATAAAATAATTCTGAATAATACAGGTCCTTTGACATGAACTTAAAATCATTTTTTTTAACAAATCGATTGTAGGTTTATTTATAAACCCAAGCTTTCTGCAGCTCAAACACCGCTCAAAGGGGAGGAAAGACAACCTTCAGCTGGCGTAAACTGTCAGAGCTGGAATTTAAAGGAATTGGGACCATTTATGCTAGTAAAGGTCTGTTCCGGAGTACTGCTCAGGATCGTATGAATCCCTTCTCTTTCAGGAGAAGGGCTGTCTGAATGTCACTCACATTGCCCTTTATTTTTATCCATTAGACAAACAAAATGAATGATCACATTTATGCCACGGACAGAAAGCAGACCCCACAGGCTATATGTTGTGAAAAGAACTCTTTCTACTGAGCAAGATAATGCTTGAAAAGGTGAATGAAAAGATTTTAGTAAAGAGGAAAATGTCCCTGTAGGACCCTTCCTAATTCTGAGCTCTTCAGTAACGTCAGCCTCACTAATCCATACCTAGCTGTGAGTTCAAATGAAAAATTCATTAACTTTGTGTCCTTTAATTTATTAGGTGTAGCAACACTCCTCATCAGGGGAAGGGCTGAAAGGCGGGGACAATCAGGGCTCTTTTATTCTTTCTGCAAATCTACAGGCTCACAAAGGGAGAGGACCGGTTTGTGAGAAATTACACTCGCCTAATTAGAAGAGCTGCTGTTTGCTCTCACAGGCACGCCAAAGCCAGCCAAAGGAAAAATGTAAAATCTACCATCAAAGACCTGAAATGGCCATGGCTAAAACTATTCCAGGACCAGACAACAACAGAGACACCTCAGTGACCATTTCATCCTACAGTGGTACATAAAGAGGGAATACATTAGGAATAAGACTAACAAAGTCTTTTATATAGTGAATTAAAGCTGAAATGTGGACTGCCCACACTGCAGCAGGACTAGATGCTGCTTTATATCCACTACACCAACTGCTAGATACCTCTTATACCTGTGTTATGGCATGTTGTATTTTTTCTCAGCAAACTGCCTCAGAAAGCTGAGTTTGGGGGTGAGAAGTGAGAGGAGAAACCATAGAGGATATTTTTTCTTTGGAGGCTGTCTCGCTCCAGGAGCTCAGGGATCCCATCACAACCCCTCTCTGCTCAGCTTCCACAGCTGAACCTGGGGATAACAAACCGCTCCTGCTTTTTTCATCAGGCTGATAGAAGGATGCAATTTTATTCACAGTAACACAATATTTTGTCCTTACATGACCCTCCCCGGTGTCCCTTCCCTCCCTGTTTGGAAAGGAGTAAATGATTATCCTTATTTTCTGCCAGGAAATACAGATAGCGAGTGGGGTGAAATGGACTGCAGCCAGGGCACAGCCAGCAGTAGAGCTGTGCCTCCAGCCTGCCAGTCCCAGGACCTATTAACATCAATGCTTAATTAGTGTTTACATTTTCCAAGCAAAATGTAAACACGTATCTGCACCAGCCAATACCAGCTGTGACGGGAGAGTGATGTTATCCAAAAGCAATTTCCTCTCCTTTCAAAGGGGCATCTCCAGTAGGTAGGACCATAAAACAGCATCTGAATCATGACACCTCATATTGTGCATTTACAAAGCACAGCAGCAGGGGCACATCACCAGTTATGAGGTAAAACCAGCGGCTATACAGACTGCCAAAAAAGGCTAAGTAGTTGGAAAAGAAAAATTAAAAAAACCACACAAACCCAAACCACAACACAAAACACTCCAATCCTTTTGAGGATTCTGCAGCAGTCATAGATGATTTCGATTATGGAAATACAAACTGCCTCAATAGACATATAGTCTTTGAAGAAGCAAATTATTGATAACAAAATTAATTGTTCTTTGGAACAGCAGAAAACTCTCAGCAGCTGTAAAAAAATGTTCACAGTGAAATCTGAAGCTAGTGGAGGTTAATCTGGGTTTAAGTTTCTTTACAGATATTAAAATGAAGTCCAGCTGAGCCAGAAGTCTATAAAATCAGCCTGTCTCATGCCTGTATCTTGCTTGCAGAAACAATACAGGTGCTCCAGCTGTTGGCCCTCCACCCTCCAAAACAGATACCCTATTTACCCAAACATGTGGCGTTTCCCTCTGTCACCAGTAGTACCCTCCCAAAGCTGGCTGGACAAACATCTCCTTCCTTGTGGTCCAAGTGCTCCCACTTCAGGGACAAGGCAAACAAACAGTTGGAGGAGAAAATTCATGTGTGAGGGTTTTCTGCTGCGATTACTGAAAAAAATAAATCTGCAAACATTCTCTGATATTTCTAAAACCTCCTTCACAAGGGTGTTGAGATTGCAGTTGGTCACAGTTTCATGGGACATGACTATGAAGGGGAAATAATAGCTTCTGTTCATCTATCATCAAATGCTTTCTTCAAATATTGGAAATCAGAAAAGTGCTACATCACTTCCTGTATGCCCTAAAAGGCAAAGAAAAAGCCAGTTGGTAAGCCTTCTCTGTAGGACACTCATGGAAGGAAGCCTTAGGTGTAAAGATGAGAATGTTCTTTGAGCAGCAGAGCTGAAGCAAGATAACTTTTCTGGAGTGGGGGTGCACAGTCACCTATTTCTCACTATCAATGTGCCATGCTGAAAATCAAGTGTAAGTGTTGATTTTGCAGCCATAAATTGAGTCCCTCTGGTGTGGTGGAAAACAATAATTGAGAACAACCAGAGATGATGCTTAAAAAACCATAATCAACAGTTAACTGTATATAGATGGCCATCAGTGCTTACACACAACATCAGTACAAGAACAGGTGCCAATGCAGATGCTTAATCAAGGCAGATTTAAAAGATGTGTATAACATGCAACCGTCTCTGAGGTTGAAAACAACAATCCCATAGTGTAACCCAAATCATAACCTGTAAGAACTAACCTGGTTACCTGACAAGAACAAGAAGACATTCAGGCTCAGTTGAGACACACAGGGGAAGAGCTGGCAAGACATTATAAGCTGTAAGTAAGAAAGTAAATAACAGAGAAATATCTTTATTTCATCTTATTCTATGGTAAAATTAAAGTTTTTGTACCATGACAAGGAAACATCTGAAAACAACAGAGCAACTGGGAATATGGACACATTGTCACCATAGCTTAGATAATCAGTTTTAGTGGCTTTTCTTCTAGTACAGTCATATGTATTTACTGTAGAGGAATTCCTCATGCAACTAAGACCATATTCATGACTGCAGGGTCCCCAGACCAGTCTTTGATCCCCGAAAGTGTGACATGTGAGAGAATGAAGGTGCAGGACTGTCCCCACAGCAAGCGAGGTCAGTGTTATCACAGACTCATATGCGGGTACGTGCCATAGTTCTTGGTAAAGCATAAATCACAGGAATTACTATGCAAATATACGATATATGATTTTTTTAAGCTGCATTTCTATTCTTCTTTAAAAGCTTAAATTGGAATTAAGTTCTGTGATTGCCCTCCATGCAAGGACAACTTTAGCACAGAGCTGGGTGTAATCTGTCCCCGAAGCACTAGAATAACCAGATTAAATGAAAATCACAAAGAGAAAATTTGCAAAGACCACCTTTGTGAAAAACAAAAGAGGTATCTTCACCTAGGAGAACAAACCAATGTACAAGTGCCAGTATTGTATACCTGCTGAAAACATACATAACTGTAGAGATGGGGGTTGGAAGTTTGTCATTGTTTGCAGATCTCACTACTCTTGCCGCCTAGAGAAATTTCATCCTCTGCCTCACTTTCTCAAGTATAAATTATTTTGCAGCATCCCACAGCCCTGAAGTTGGGTAATAAGTGTATTTCACAAAGTAGGTCTCACCTGGAGAAGTTGTACCCCATGCTGTTTGGAGATGACACCCACAGAAGCAGCTCAGCAACCTGGATATTGTCACTCCCGTTAACTCTTAATCTTTTAGAAATAACAGCTTCGAGTCACAGTAGGATGGTACAACATGAAACATTTATTTGCATGCCACATCAAGTTAGAAATGTAGATTGCATGTATGTGAGGGCACTAAAGTTGAAAATTATTTATTATGAAACAGAACTTTGCAAAGACTTAGCTAGACACCTTTGATGTTTCTGAAGAGCAGCATCTGAGCTCATTTTTGGAATAAAGTAGTTAGCTCAGTGATATCTTCATTTCTTGAAGACAGTTGTTCCGTCTCTTTTCTATACTGTATGTTCCACATTAAGTCATTATCTATGCTGTTCACTCCATTAATTCTGCTAGTTTTATTAGCAAAGTTCTGCTGCCTGGTCCTGTAGCAGTGACAAGCATTTCTAAAAGCTAATCTGACAGATAATGACTCCATTAAGTGTTGAATACTAATTGGTTTACATCAGGGGCCTGAAATTAATTGATGTAAATAAATTAGCACCTGAGCATGCATCACCCCAGCTTTGGATTTTCCTAAATACCAATGATTTTTAAAGCTTGTATCTTCAGCAAAATGCAACGGAATATAAACAGACAGGATGAGTAATTAAAATGTGGCAACAAAATAAGACTATCAAGATGAGCTTAACAAAGATTGTTTACTTATTGATGGAAAGGGTAGTGCCTGCCTGTACAGTCTGTTTACACTGCTCTGACTCGTACAAAAGATACTTTTCTGACAGCTTCCCAAAGATATAATTATCATTACTATTAATAACAGTGACAATGACCCCCACACCATTACTAAGATTTAGTAAAGTTACATGATACACAGGGAATGCATGCTATTAATCACAACAAACACTTGCCCCCCCCTTAAAAGTCAAGCCTTCAATTATTAATTCAAGGAATTATTAATTTGAGGAATTAATAAAAGTTACTTTGTTTTAAAAGGATAAAACCTCATTACAGTGAAGATATGTCATTGGTACGACACAAATGATGACTAATTTCCAAAGCCTGGGAGGGCAAAAGCGTGACTGTGTAGTTTGGGCACGTCAAGAACAGCCAATATGTTAGAAGACACCAACAAATACAGTATATTTTTATACACAGATTTACTACATTCACTTTCACCTTTATAAGGAAGATAAAATCTAATATAAAGCAATAAAAACCTGAGAAGAATGCTCCTGCCTTGGGAAAGCAGGTATCATTTGGAGCACTAAAGCAAATTCAGCATAGGACAGCATATGGAGTGTACAAGGCAATGTATGGGCACGCAGCTCCATCATCACCAGAGAGCTCGCCCATAATCGCTACGGGGGTGGAGAGAAGCTTTGGGAAAGCCACTGAGTTTAATCAAAAGACACCCATTAACTTCAGTCTGCTTTGGATCAGCTTTCTAATTACTCCCATTGATTTCAGATCAGATACACAGATTATTTTTACATGTACCGAAGAACACTTTGTTTTGACAGTTACCACCCCTGTGAAAATGTTAAATGACATTAAAGTTATCCTGCAAAGGATATGAACAAAATTTTTGGAGGCTGACATCTTCCTAGAGGAATTAAGAAACACAAGATTATCAGGAAGAAATTTGTTGAGAAAATTTGTAAGGAACCTACTGCAAGACCTCTTGAGATATGCAAAAGTCTCTTTTATAAAAAATAATTCTAAGTTTAACTTCAGTCAATATTCTATACATTTCTGTGAGCCCCTTATCAGGCTAATTTCAATAACATGCTTTTGTTTTCCAGTATTTGACTAACAACATTACTGTATGTATATATATGACGTATATGAGCCACCAATGGAGAGAATAACATGAGGTGCTGTTATAGTCACAGGGAGAGGCAGGGTCCTCTTCTGCCCCCCATCCAGACACCTGTACCTCATGAGGGCCCCAACCTCCAGCACCGGCATCGAAGCAGGAACCCAGTGCTTGGTGCCTGCGTGCTTGAAATGCTCCTCTGCGATGGCTGTTTCCATCTTTCCTGCTGTGCTCCTTTAATAATCCTCTTTGATCTAACGCCAAAGTGGCAAGTCATCACAAACAAGCAGCCGGAGCTCCGCGCTGCGGTCATAAATAACAACACGTGTTCTTCATCTCACCCCTCGCTCCTTTTTGGGCTGGGATCGTGAGGGATAGTTCTTCCTACATTTCAGAGAAGTTCTGGCTCCTGGATGGTACATTTATCACCACCCCGATTTCAAGTTTATCAGCTGCTTTTCAGTTCCTGAACCACCAGTGATTTACCTCAATCAGCACAGATCCTGATTCCCATGCGGAGGAACCTCTGCCCCATCCTCTCCGGTACCATTGAACCATTTCTGGCAGTTTCATCATCAAGGCACGATGAGCTGGAGGTTTCTCTGGGACAGACATCCCCTACAGAGCAGCTGACAGACAAAAGCCTCCTGATACATTTCTCACACACTACCAAAGCAAGGTGGCAAGGAACAGTGGAAAAAAAGCCCCCTAGAGGGCAGCTGTAATAGAACCAGCCATTTCTTGACTGTAACACCCCAAGCAATGCCTTATTTCAGAACTATTAGCCATTTTTAGCAATAAAGGTAAAAGTTAAAAGCATTAATAACTGTGAAGAGATGTAAGAACGAATAACCCCATTGCCACTTAAAACAATGCAACTAAAACATAGCTCCAAGTGATCAAGCAACTTTTAAATGTCGCCTTAAGCTAAATAAAAAGTCAGAAGCATTTAGTAATATCACGATTTCTGGCACAAACATTCACCCTAGAGTGATAAAATGCTGCGCAAAGTATGACCTCTTGGATAACAGTAGACAACTTCCATCATCATTCAGATACTGGGCCAAAACCAGTTGACACCATTCAAATGGAAAACAAGCTTTTCCTCCTATAACAAAGCAGCAGAGCCCCCTGTCTCTAAAGCAGTATCCTCGAGGCAGGGAGAAGGCAGCCTTTTCAGGGAGGGCTACTTGTGCTCCCTCCCCTTCATCTTCAAAATATTTTTAGAGCAGCCTCTCTCTAACCTCACCGGTATGATGATTTTAATTCAGTCACCACCAGTACAAGACTGGAAAGTCATCAGGAGTTAAACAGTGAAAATTAATTACAGGAATAAAACTTCCACGAGTTTCTCTTATCACCAGTATTTAAGTGTAATGAATATTTATTAGTCAGTGTAATGGACAACAGAGCTTAAAGGGTGCAGTTTTCTAGTAGTCACCGTACATATGCTTAATGAGAATTCAAAAGACATAATGAATTAGGATTCCCCTGTTGGGCACTGAGCATTTCTTCATTAAATTCTAATGAACTGAGAAGAGTATCAGGTTTGCTCATGCAGTGTATTTTTCCCCCTTTTTATGGTTATGTTTAGATGCATTCAGTTAATCCTCATCAACCTTTATGACAAAGAAGCGCTGAAAAACCAGGTTTGTTAAGAATGGAAAGAATATAAATATGTAAAGACAGAAAAGTCAGCAGAACAAATTATGTTAAATAAAAGATGAAAAAATTTTGCTGTACCATACAGAACCCATATCACTCAAACCAGCTATTTGTTTTTCTCTTCAGAAATTGTAGCAATAAAGTTATGGCAAAAAAAAATGTGATCTCACTTGATTATCACCTCTAGAAAAAAAAGTACTAATTCCTGATAACAGACCCAGCACATAACAGCAGCTTCCCCCCATACTCAAAGCAAAAGGGTCAATGCAGATAAATCCAAATTGCTCATCACAGAATCAATGGCAAGTGTGCAACACCGTCAAAAACACTCCCAAAACCCAAACCAAACAAAAAACTGGGAGGCACTGTTTCTGTAAAACTGCACAGTGAAAACCCCCATCTTATTGAGTAACTATTTGAAGCGTGACCATGATGCTGCTTGAGTAGTGCCCCAGGACAGGAGAGGTGCCTGGGCCATGCCCACACACACCAGGCAGCCCTGGCTAAATAAACCCCATCTCTGTGGGTATCTCCGTGTTTGTGGGGGCTATTCTAAAGGGCACCAAGCAGCAGAGAGGAACAGGAGATCCTGTGGCTCTGGGAACTGGTAGCTTTACAGCCTGAGTAACATGATTTCTCTTAAGTACGTGGCTATTACAAAAAAATAAGCAAGCATAAGAAAAAAAAAGAAAAAAAAAGAAAAAAAAAGGAAAAAAAAAAAGAGAAAAAAAGAGAAAAAACATCTGTGCTGGCACAAAGTTTAAAAATACTTTGAAAAGGGCAGCGAGTAGGTGAGTGGGTTTGAAGGAGAACATGAAAACAGCTGCAATAAAACCATGACTTCTCCATGCTTCTTCCAGAATTATGGCAAAGTGGAAATTAATTCAAAAACCATTTGTTGTCACTATATCCATGCTTTGGGCAAAGCTGCCACACCACTGGTTTCCCCTTGCAAATGCCGTGAAGGCGCCCCCAGCCACGCTCCTCTGCGGTGGCAGCCATTCAAATGACAGCAGGTCACCTCGTTGGGGAATGAGCCAGTTCCTGGCATGGTGACACTGCCCGTGCAGACCCCAGCACCCCAGCATGTCCCCTTAATCGCTGCCTCCCACATCGAAATCCAGGGGATTATAACACTCCAGCGTCTCGCTGACTGTTGGCAAGACAAGCAAAGCAATTAGGCTGTTATGGCAATTTTATGGTGCTTATAAAATTCATTACCAGCCTATTAATTAAATTTTGTCATTAATAATAATATTATTATTATTATCTTTTCTTCTAATTATTCCTTGTCTGCTCAGGCTCTATTTGCTGGTCTTTCCACCCCCCC
>VZTM01011684.1:56493-82842 GCA_013400555.1 Jacana jacana
CCCCCACCCTCTCTTGCTTTGCTTTTCTTGTTTGCTTCCCGAGGCAGACACAGCCCAACTTTGCTCTCCAGCCATATGGAGGCCCCGGAGGGGGAGAGCCGGCTTTCCTGGCTCTGCTTGGCTCTTCAGGATAAGCCCGGAGCAGCAAAACCACTCTCTGATGGAGCCCTGCAGCAGCCAAAAGAGCAGCACTGGTCCAGAGAGCAGAGACAGCCCCAGCGTGGCACACACAGGCTTTGCTGGGGGAATCAATCCTTCACGTAAGGCGGTGGTTTAGGTCAAGGGACAAGTTATCTTTTTTCAGAGGCTTGGGATGGCTCTTTACAATTTTAAATTTTTACACTTTTTTTTTTTTTTTTAAACAGAGGACACAGATAAAGTCTGGTGATGTGGACCCTTCCCAAGGTGATTTCTGGAGGGCATCATTGTTCAGAGGTCAGGAACCAGAACGCTATTTCGTGGCCACCAGCCAGAGGGTCTTTTTTTGTTTGTTTTGTGACTCCATATCAGTAATAATCTCCAAGAGACAGTTTCATAATATTTTACATTAATTTAAGACTGAAGTGTATTTTATCTGTACACTTGCCAGGATTTTGAAGTTTCCCTCCCAGGCTCCTGTCCTCTTTTAAAACATCTCTGGAGACTCCTTTGATGCTCCTAGCATGAGAGATCCCACCACCCCACAACGCTAGAGATTGTCTGAATTGGAAACTTTCCCAGAATAAGTTTGCTGGTTAAAGGGCTCCATTTGTGATGAAATATAGCTCAGTCCACAGGGTCTTACCTTCAGTACTCTCGAACTGTTATCTCAGGCAATGTAAGACAGTATCCTGCTTAATGTGTTCTTCTCTCCTGTAAGAGACACCAAAAGCCTTTATTATTGTCAATAAAACTCCTACTGCAGTTGTGTGGCTTCGCCTGGTTTGTCCTAGGTTTTCAGCGAGTTTTCCAGCCCCATGTTTAAGGCCAGACAACACCATGGATGATGGTGTGGACATACCCTCTGTGACCAGGAACTGCATACCTAGTGATGCTCTGCCTGGCTCTGGGGCACCTCCTGCCACCTGGGTCCTGCCCTGGGCAGAACAGGAGGGGACATAAACTGAAAGGTAAGGAGCAGCACACAGTTTACACTGTCAGCAAAAATTCGCGGGCAGGGAGTTAAGCCAGTGATGCTTCTCAGTTGCACTGGACCACCAGTGAAAGCAATGCCCCTTCTCCCCGGAGCTTGGGGTCACCACTGGACCCAGACAGGGCTGAACACCCAAACTCCTACCTGCCCCCAGTGCTTCCCCCGCCAGCGGCAGCGGCCACACCGCAGTGTCGGGGGCAGGAGACACCCATATCTCTCTATATAGGCAATTCGGAGCTTTGCCCTCTGTGAGCAAGTAGCCGTGGTAGGGGCAGGCAGGCAGCGGGGTGCACCAGCAGTGCTGGAGTGCAGGGGTGATGCTGGGGTGCCCGTTCTAGGGGTGCAGCAGCAGTGCTGTGCACACAGTGTAGGGGTACAAGGAGGATGCCGGGGTGCGGGATGTAGGGGTGCAGAGGGGATGCCGGGATGCGGGATGTAGGGGTGCAGAAGTGGTGCCGGGGTGCGGGCTGGGCGGCCCCGCGCAGCGCCGGTGGAGTATCGCCATCTGCAGCACCGCAAGCAGCACTGCACGGTGCCACGCCGTTAACCCCGTCCCCCGGCAAAACCACCCGAAAACAGTTTGAAATCTGTTCTGTGCAGGCGAGAGGACGGCGCAAACAAAGGGTGTGTCAGGTCCTCAGCTGCACCTGACTTGATCCTGGTTGGGCGAGCTTTATAATTCACCTCATTGCTCAGAGAAAACTTTAAAACACCTTGGAAGTTTGATTACGTTTTTATTTATTCAGAGGTAAATAATCAGACATGTTTGAATACTTCAAGCAGGCCTGTTGCTACTGCACAGTACGTCTTGCTATAAATTCAGATTACATCCCTCAGCACTGATTTCTGTTGAACGATATAATCCATTTTGCTTGCTACTTGCTCGAGTGCTGTGCAGAGCAGCACAGAAACCCGTTGGGGTTTTCCCCAGGCTGTGAGAACCTCCAGACTAACTTTCTTGCAAGCCCTTACCACCAAAAGAGCCAATTATAAATTTGTTTTGGACATGCATTCCTGGGATCTGAGGTGCTACGTGTCACCTGTGCGGTAGCCACTGTGTTGCTGAAGCCAATGAACTCAAAGCAGCCTCATATTGTTGCAGAAAAAAGCATAATTTCAACCATTAAAAGACATTAGTTGGCACAGTCACATTAAAACCCAACATTTGCACCCTATTGTAATGTAATTCAATACTGTTGCTTGTAACACTTGGATAAATTGCTGTTGTACATCATTTAAGGGCAAGTAAGGGACTGCAAGGTTGTTAAAGCATTAAAGCACCTAACTGTTGCTACTTAACAAGTCATCCTTATGACTGAAGTCATTCTAATATGGTACAAAAAATCATCTGTGATAACAAGTCAAAAAAAATCAAGTGATGACCTTTATTTCTCTTAAAGTCTTCATCGTTTCTAACTTTCTTTCTTGAAAATTAAAGCTTCATCGTACTTAAACGATAGAGAAAAACTGCCCAAAGGCTACTGCTTTCCCATTTGGCTCAGTTAGGTGACTGCTAACATTTCTACCTATCGTTCATATGTTAGAACTTCACCGCCCTACATTACTGGAGAAATAAAATTTTAGGAGCTCAAACCAAGGTGCGAGTTACACTAGTTTTCCCTGGTGCTGGAGTAATCAGTCAGCAGCTGAATGCACTGGGAAGTTCATCAAAGGGAACACCTGGCCAGCTGCTGGCAGCATGTCCTGGGGACAGCCCTGGTGTCACCTCCCGGACATCCTGCGCCAGGGATGGTCTGAGCCAGGCTTACCTTAAGGGAATGCCCCAGTCACAATCTCCTTCATCCTTCATTTTGCAATGCTGAATTGCACCAAAGGTAGTAATACAATAAGCCTTCACTGTTATAGTGGAAAAATTAAATTTGCCATTATTATGCCTTCACACAAATCCTTGTGGAAGAGTTAGCTTCTATTTGCATTAAGCAACTGTATTTCATATTGCGTTGGTTAATATCAATGTCTTTAGAGGTCATCAAACTTAACAGTTAAAAAAATTAATCTGAGAATTTACAGCAGTTAAATACAGCTAAATAATTAATGATGAGGAAATTGAACTTCCCATTGAGATTGGATTAGGAACCAATGTGGGACACCACTGCTGTAGAGCCTATTTCCCTGGGGAACCTCCCAGCAAAAATCAGCCTCTTTATTGCTTTCCATATCACTAATAAAATATGAAAGCAGAGAATACAATAAGATTTTCATATCATATTAATGACCTTCAGAATGCAATCAGACTAGCAGCTCTCACTGAGCTATTTGCTAACATAATATAAAATTGTTAATACGATATGAAGGTCACTAAGACAGTATAAAAATTAGTGTAATGACAGCAACCAAACTAGACCTTTCAGCAACAAGAACAATTAACTTGCAACTTCATTTTTGCAACCCGTACCTTGTATGCATGTGTCAGGCACAATCTCTACAAGAAGCAGTGTGGTGTCATTGGGCTTGGAGGGCTTCACCGCCAGCTTTGCACTCCTTTAACTTCGCTGGCTCACCTGGTGTAGCAAGAGGCACCTCAGCCTGGATATCTACTAACCTGGTCAGGGGTAAAGGCAGAATGAAAAAGGAAGGTGCAAAGGCAAAGGTTGAGATGACAATTCAAGAGACAAAATGGAGTAAAAGGAAACGGGAAGAAGGAATATAAAGAAAAGCAAAGAAACACCTTCAGAGCTAGTCAGGAAGTCCACAGGCTCAGAAGAAGGGCATGGGCTGAAAGGCAAGTCAGAAAGGTAGAAACCAGTGAGCTTTGAGAACCACAATGGTAGGAGGCAGCAGCAGAGCAAGGAGACAACACCCAGTGGCAGTGGTTTCCAGTCCCTGCTCCAGCATGGCAGGGTGCTGCTAGATCCCTGGCAAATTCTTCCCATCCTTCTAGTTCATGTTGCCCCTGCAAAGCTGGAAAAATACTTCTAAGATGTCCTGCCATGCTAACCAGGTGCCTTGAGCTCCTCAGAAGGACACTACTGAGAGTAAAGTAGCTTTCTAGAGGAGGAGGTGGACATCTCTAAAAGACTTGTTATAGAGAAAAGCTTTCATTCAAGGGGATTTATGGGAAATAAATGAATGATAGCATTTTTAGTGTAACCATGTATTTAGAAATGAAAGTATTTCGAAATTATACTAATAATTTTCATCCTGAGTAAAACTGACATGTTTAGAATCTAGTTTTGGTAGTTTAAACATGAGAGATGTCCTACAAAAAAGTTCTGAACAACTTTAAAAGCAAAGACTTAAGTTGCTTCTTTAAAAAAAATCCAAACAACAAATTCTTCACTTTTAAAGCCCTCCTCTGAATTAGGGTAACTTTGCTTTTCACATTGCTGAAATACTATGGAGCATAAGAGCAGTGAGTGTCTTAAAGTCATTCATTTAAGGTCTTCTTAAGAAGAAGAAGATTGAGTTAGAAGCAAAACTCCACCCTTGATCCCCCATGTAGCCTTTAAGACTAAGGCCTTTTCTTAGGGCTTCCGTTTCAAGTCTGCCTGTTTGGCCTCACATTAAAGACCACCAGTGCAGGAGCACAAATTCCAGGTGACTTTCTGAAATTTCAGCATTAACATCTAGGCTTTCAATGCCACCACCAGTGAAACAAAGCTATCCATATCCCAGAGTCTAGATAGGGTCAAACCACATCCCACTGAGCCCAAAATGTTCCCCCATGGGTGCCAGAGAGGGGTACAATCACACAAGGCTTCTCCAGCATTAGACTCCTCTTTCTGACCCCCAAAAAACTCCTCTCCTCTATTGTGCTCACCTATATTTCAGCATACACAATATCCTACATAAGGCCATCTACAGTTTAACAACTTGTTTCATGACAAGTCATCTCATTTGATTAACTTTGGAAATTCTGGTTTTATTTGATGTCTCTCAGGGCATTGACTCCATGAGGAAACTTATCAAAAGTGTTTGGAAAAATTTAACCACAGCACTGTAGAGTTAATTAGAATTTTGTCTAATTATACCAACATCACCATAACAAAGTGAGGATCAGATTGAAATAAATGGAAAAGTCTCTGTGAAATCTCTTCTGAACAGCAGGAACAGGTCAGACCATGGCTTTGTTTCCATAAACAGAGCTTTTATACGGGTACTTTAGTATTCTGAATGGCAAATACAATGGGGAAAAGTGAGTGGAAAGTCATTCTTCAGCAGCAGAGTGTGCAAGAGGGGTATCTCCTCCTAGAGACTTATTTTACTGTCTGAGTCAAAGCCCCTTTATATGTATTTTATACAGGAATTGATTGGTATTTAATTAACCTACACTTTATGCCATAGTCAATCTTTAATTAAATGCATCCTTAAGCATAGAATTTAGAACATTACCAGAATGACTTTAAGTGCAGAAAGCATTTTATGTTTTCCTCATAAACGAGAAACAAGGAATAAACTAAATAGCTATTTGAAAGGAGTCTCCTCAGTTGAACAGAAAAATGTTTGCAGGGAGCCATCCACCTACAGAAGGAGACATCCACGTATTTCCTATTGGGAATGGGGATTTATGGAGGGTGAACCCAAAGCAGTAGCAATGAAGGAAGGAGACCTGTTAGCTCCCATGAGCTCTTTGAACACTCAAAGCCTTGTGCAGCCTTCAAAAAATAGGCTTCATATGAAAAGGTAAAAAAAAAAAAGGTGTTATGAAAACCTTCCCAATGTAAACTGCAGTGATTAACTGCAGTATCTTAAGTACCTCGGTATCGTTTATATAAGACTACCTAGCAACGAAAAGAACATCTTCATTTTTGTGTAATTCACAACAAAAGCCTCTTCCGTGCAAGCCTGTGTCTGATTACTTTGCAAAAATTCTGAGCCTTCTTATACAAAAACGCTGAGCACAACAAAGTTTAGAGTCAACTTATTTTCCATTGCCTTGTAATGCTCATCCTTCTCTGCTCGCCTTTACTTCCTAAACACATGCAAGCACAGTATTTGCTACAAAAGTAAGCATGCAACCTTGTCCATACCTTTACCTTCCTGGGCAACAGTCTGTCCCTCACTGTGGCTCAGCTCCATCACCCAGCAGCAGCGCTGTGCAGAAGCTCAGAGGTTGCCCTCCAGCCCTGTCATGTCTTATTCAGAGCATCACATTGAGCGTAAGTACTGCAGCCAGGAGAAAGTAGCTCAGCTCTTCACCATTGGAGAACATCACACACTGTAGGGTCAGGCAGGTGCAGAGACTTTTAGTGGTATCTGCTCAGCACCTTGGTAAACTTGGGAGACTCCTGCACACATGTGTCCTTTTTGACTGAGTCCAGTTTCTTTTCAAAATTATAATTGTCAAGATGACATCCAGATGCTTTGACTCTCTAAGTTATATGAGTAGCAGCCGCAGTTTGACAGCTCTAAGGATCATAGCAAAAGTCCCATGTGTTGGCTTGGTTCTCTGAAATTTCCCATCCTACTCCACCGGGAGGAATGCCCCTTCTGTTGAACACCAGAAGACCCAGCTAGCCTGGGCTGAAAAGCTCCCAGTGGGGAAAACCACTTTGTGGTGGAGCAGAGCCCAACTCCCTCCTGAGGCCGAGGTGCTGACACACAGGCAGAGGCTTCAGAGGAAGAGCTCCCACCTCCGTCCCTTTACATGGAGGAGGAGGGCAGAGCTGCCAAAGCTTCTCTGTTCCTTCATCCTCCTTCCCTGACCAAAATCTGGTCTTTTCCCTGCAAAAGCTCGTTCTTTCCTACAGCAGAGGTTCACATGGTGATGGCCTTGGATGTATTTGTGCACTGATCTCCTACCTCCATTATTTTTTTTTAAACATAACTAATTTGTCTATTCTTATTAAAAAGGTACAAACTTGCAAGCAGAGCAACACACTTTTCTCCTCAAAGCAATCATTCTGTAGTTATCATCAATGAGTGCTCCTGCTGACTATTTTCACATTTATAACCCAATGGCTAACCTCAAGTAACGAAGTGTGGCAGGCTGCTGTGAAGCCACAGACCTGACCTAACCCAGGGGGCAGGAGGTTGCAGAAGGAGCCTCCATGCCTGATCAGGGTCCCAACCCCAGCAGCCCCCATGGCTGCTTCTCTGACCTCCAGGGAGCACAAAGCCATTTCCTTGAGCTCAACTCTTTGTGGCTAAGGGAGATGCTCATCCCAGAGCAACCCACCACCTGACCACGACAGGGCATAAGTTTTCTGAGGATTAAAGCAGTGAAGATATGGAAAATTAGTTCTCTGTGTGAAAACAATGGTAATCAATTTTAATACGTTTTGAACAAGTGATCAAAATGAACGATTTACAGAGCAGGGCAAGCAGACAGGAACAGAAACAGGATAAAAAACACAGGAACCCCCATTATTTAAATCTATGTTGCTAATAAAGTTTACGGTTATTCAGATGCAGTAATTTTCCCAGTCTCTTCACTTTTCATCATGAACTTTACTCACTGCACTGTACAATGAAAATAAATGAGCTAATCTGCTCCGTGACACAGCGACAAGGTCCAGGGTTTCAAGGATTACCATTTAAATATTTCTTCCCCTACAGCTTTTGTTTTGTGCATATAATTACCTCTTACAATAACTTACATCTAAAGAGAAATGTTTGCAACTATATCAGGGCTACATTCGACCCCTTGATTTAGGGAGTTTGACATAGAAGAAAGGTTGCCATTGGTATGTATGTATGCACTTGTGTCTGACCTGCATCAGTATGGTCAAGCCCATCTGAAGTTGATGCAGTAAACACTTTGGTGGTACAGCTGGGAGAGGAATGGGGTTACAGAAGGAGGCAACTGGGAGGTTTTGGTCACATCCAACTGCTCCCCAGCCCATTGGGGAACTCAGCCAGACTGTTCATTCCCCAAGAAGCACATCAATTCTATGTGCTGCAGCTAATTTTTTAAAGAACATAAACACCAAAAAAACCAAAACAATGACCAAAGAAGAACACAACCCCCTAAAAAAAACCACAAAGGAAAGAAATCAATAACAAACTGACCTACAGAATCATGGCTTATCGGTACAAAAAATATATATATAATGGAAGAAACCTATTACAGTGTCATAACCATCACTGGATCAGTCCTGTGTTGTGGTTTTGGCACCCAACGTGAGGCTCGGCAGTTTTTTTCTGGCAGTGACTGAACAGAAAATTGGTTTGTTTTACCTCAAACCTGGACACCTGATAACTAGACGCATCAAAGCTCAAAACACAGCACATTTTTTCAGTTAAAGAAAGTGTCAAAGAAAGTTTTTTCATCATTTTCAATTTTCCGCCCCACCTGGAGTATAAAATAATTTACCACCTTTAATGCAAATGACTCATTCAGCCTAAAACTTTTCCACTTCTGAGGCAAAGATGCAATAAAACCTGCACACGAGATACCTGCCCACAGAACAATGCAGCTGCTGGTACAGGGCTCCCTGGTCAGCCAGTGCTCATAGGGTTTGGCATGAACCATAGCTCCTACAGGTGTTAAAGCCCTAGTGCGTTTAGAGAACATCTAGGAATTTGCTAAAGCACATCTCTAAAAAGCCAGAAAAGTGAAATACAATGTCATAAAACAATGCTTTCTCATTTAACGGTGTGATAATGTTGCATGTGCCAATTACGCTGCTCTTGGTTTCAAGCCTGCTCATAGGATTGAAGTTCATTGGCCAAGAAGAAACATCTATACATGATGGAGATTCCAAAACAGTAGGTAACAGTAAAAAATAGCTTTCCTTGTTCAATTAAGAATGCTGAGTTTGAAGTTTTTACTTAGGAAATTCAAATTTGCTTGTTATATCAGGTAAAGTAAGAAAATAGGTATGTTCACATGCTGTGGTTATCCTTTCATGAAATTATCCATATGAGAAAGTAAACAACTTATACAGCCAGAAATACTATACTTCCCCCACCAAAGGAGGAGAATGAAGACTGCCCTCCCTAGGGAGGCCAAGACAATGTTAATGGGGTTTGGCCAAGTTCTAAAACAATTTTGTTATTGGAACAGAAGCTCTAATTTGTGTTTGGTATGGGATCAAAAGCCCAAACAGGCAAAATATCATGAGAAGTACAACAAAGAATTCGAAAGAAGATCCATTTGAGAGGAACTTGTCAAGATAAGCCTTGCTGGTGTCGAAAAATTCTGTCCCAGATGGTTACTCTCAGGGAATCCATGGTCCTCACTGTGTTTCCACACACAATACCAACTTCAGGGTATTCATATTCTAGTCTACAAATAACACTAGTCTTACTAAAAGTTGCAAAAAATATTATTTTCCTTCACTCCTATGATTTACATGCAAGAAAGTAGACATTGCTCATTTTCCCCCATCTACTATTAATTTCAATCTGCTAGCATATTCTGAGGAGAAGTCTGCTTCTTCCTCATAAAAGACAGCTCAACACTTCTTGTTTAACCAAGTACTGAGACAGCATCTTCTGTAACCATTCCAGGGACAAGCAAATCCAACCAGGCATGAGTCTTTGATTAAAAACCCCACTCTGTTCAAATCACATCCTATGTTAAAACAATGTAAAGATGGATCAACTCATTTTCCTCAGAATGCTGCCTTATGTAGAGGTCGAGAAAGTCACTGCACAGGTTTTGAGTCATTATTTGCCAACTTACTAATACCGATGTGATGATTTAGGAGAAACTAACATTCTGGATCATTTACATGAGTAAATTATGTTCTTGCCTACAAACCCAAACAAGGCAATTTTCAACTAAGCCTAGTTATTTCTGTAAAAAAAAAAGTCATATTATTTTACATAGAAAAGAACTTCCCTTATACAGCAGTGTATTTTCTCCATTTTCATACACATTTTCTTGAAAAGACATTTCTCAGACATCCCATGGGCAACTGTTCAATGCTTTCCCTGGCTGCAGCCTTGCATACAAATGAAATCAGTCCCAGCACAGAGTATGCCTGAGCAGACCTGCTTGGTATGCCTGACAGCAGTGGGATTTTAGCACCACACCAGCCACAGTACAAATCCAACTAGTACCCACCTCTCTCTCATTAATAACAATAAACCACAAATATTTATTAATGAGTAGAAACTTAAATATTGGCTCTAGGTCATGATCAAGCAGGAAACCAATCTCTCATATCATCTCTTGTCCATATTGATGCAATATCAATAAGCAAATTTTGAAGGTTAATCTTGCCATAGTAACAAAATACTATATCATAGAAGAACTTATTTTAATGCAGATTTGACTTTCAATTACTCCACCGCTCATTAAAGAGCTGCATGCCCTAATTCACAGCACTTGAAGAGCTGTGATGCCCAGTCACCATGTGCAGCGTTCACATGACAAGCATCAGATGCAGAAGCCAGAGAGGATCTCTAGCAGGATTCCCACCCTCCTTATGATGTCATCTGGAGGACAACCGCGTGACGTAAGCAAAGCAGATGTTGTCCATGGAAGGTGACTAAGTGCTCATTGACACTGACTGAGTGGGGAAATGTGCTCGACTGGGAAGAATATAGTTGCTTTAAAAAAAAAAAAAAAAGTTAAAAAAAAAAGGAAATTCTAGGTTTTGGACAAAACAGTAATTATTGAGTATTGCAAATGACAAGCAGGAATCTTGTTTGATGGAAACACATGCTACATGCTAACATTAGCCCACAGTTCAATCTATAGTACCACCATTTTTTTCCCATACGCTAAGATCAGGAAGGGAGATAAGCAAAAGAGGATCCAGCTCGAGTAACTACCTCTGCAGGAGGAAGAATCACTATATTTTGGCCAGTCTAAGATCACAAGTTATCAGAAGTAAACTAAGAGATATGTTTTGCACCAACCCCAGAGTTTAACCTGATCAAGAACAAGCAACAACGCTCATCGGCCAATATCCTGTCTCCCTTAATGGAGAAATACCTTTGGGGGTAGAGACTACCTGTTTTGGTTGAGTTGGGACCTGGGGATTTTACTCTGCAGACCACCCCCCAAGCAGAATGCCACCAAACCAAGTTCTTGCATAGAGAACTTTTCACACTGTTTTTCTTCCAGTGTTAAAAGTGTATTTATGTTGCTTCTAGGAAACTAGGTATATGCAGAGCTCACCTCACCCAAATTAAAAAAAACCTGCATTGAATATTTTCCTTATAATAACCCAAAAGCTCAGACACCCCAGCTGACTTCCATATTTTATTTCAAAGGAAAAATAAAACCTATGGCTTGGCATATCTGCACAAGAAATCTAGCCTCATTGTAGCTCCATATTGAGGATCTTTTCCTAGAAAAGCATCTCAAGTACAACCATTTCTTTTCAAAGCATTGACAAACATTTCTATGGCTCCTGACTTACAGTGGTGGAAGGTCACCAGCTCAGTCCACACTATATGGGTCTCTTCCATAGATGTTAGGTCTCACTGAGCAACTCAGCTTGGAGACAATGATCCACAGAGAGCCTCGTGGCTTTCCTAGAAAATAGTCTGTCTAAATCATTTAAGCAGGATAACGCCTTCTTCCTTCATGGAAAAGAACTGTCTTTCATAGCCTGTCTTATCTTTGTTATGAAAAAAAAAAAGCCTTTCATTCAAGTTGCAGTACAATGATTTCGTCCTACCAGTACTAGACATTCCCTCTCTCTGAGGCCATGTCTCCTAGCATTGGGTCTCCAGCATGAATAATTGCTCTGCACAGGCCTGGCAATGGGCAGAGCACAGGTTTTCTTGACATCTCTACAACAAAAGTCAGACTTCACCCCGGCTGGCTCCATTCCCTCATGGCGGGTGGGCAAGCTCAGCTGAGGAAATGGTGCATTGCAAGGGTAGGTATCAAGTGAGCAGAGATTCACAATGTGATATGACACAGTCCTACTGCAAACATTTATGCCAGGAACCCTCTATTAACCAGCAGTGAAGCTCTGACAAGGGACTTCAAAATTCCCTCAGCTGCCCAACACTTGGGCACCCTCCTGTCTGCCTGACCTGTGGTCACTTCCATAAGTTGGCAGAACCTTAGCTTGCATGGACCAGACTTGCTGATTGTCACTCTCTCTATGTCTGCCTCCCTCTCTTCTATTCCCTAGAATTACCTCATGTCTTCAGCTTTATGTCCCTCCTCCAAGATGAGCTAGAATGAGAAGCTATTTTTGGCAGAGTTAACAAAAGGAGGATGAAAATAGTTAATAAAAAAACCCCACAACCCCCCCAAAAAGTAGCTCAGCTGTAATAGATTCACATCATACCCAATACACGTATAATGCAACCCAGACAGAAAGGTTCACACTTCTAAATCACACCAACAAAGAGGGGTGTGCAGGGATTTTGATGTCTGGAATTTGTAAACTGAAGATAATTTATACATAAACGACAGACTTAGTTCAAGCACAAACTAGGCACTTGCCATAGCAAACACTACTGGATTAACATCACCTTTGTGATTGATCATCGCCCTGGCCTTAAAGCACATCGTGTGCAAGTACTACCGTGTCAAGACACCAAAAGAGCAAGCTTTTTCCCCAGAAAACCAGCAACCTGCCCGCCATTGCAGCAAGCTTCAGGGCACCTTATTTTACAGGGCCAGATCACAAAACAACAACTTTCTGCCTGCCTGAAACAAATCTCCTGGGTGAACGTCTGTCTCTGCTCATGTCCTCAGTCTCTACAATATACTTGGTTATTTGCTTTGTTTTCGTGATATTTAAGATTAAGTTATTACATTTCCAGATATTTCCCCATAGACGTTTTCTTAAATAGCTTACGTTGAAATAGTAATAATCCTTCGGATGGTCCAACTGATGGTTCACCTTATTTCTTTTCACTAGGGTAGGTCTGTAAATTAGATCTCTCTTCTCTAAAGTTTTCTTGGATGAATGGTTTCATTAATAAGAAAAGAAACAGAAATCGATTCAAGCATTCAAAAGGCTTCAAAGAAACATAATTTCAAAGCAAAAAAGAATTTAGGAAATTTCAAAGTCCAGAGGAAAAAAAGGACACTATCTCTTTTCTATACATTCTGGCTTAAAAAATAAGGGGAAATATACAGGAGGTTAAATAAACTTGCCAAGAATTACAAAATTTCAGTTAGATATACTGATTTTCTAACGCTTCTTTCCCGATGATGTCTTTTCATGATAACTTTATCCTCTAAGCCATTAAGAAATTTTGTTTGATGTTTTATTTAAAATTTCTCTTTCTACTTTCATCCCAGCACTAAATGGCACATGACTTTTTATCTTTGCATCCCAAATAACGCTCCTCTCCCCGTGATGCGCACATCCTTGGAAAACAGCAGCAATGCCTTTATCAGCCCTCTATCCTTGCTGAGCATCTGTGTTTCTGGTTCTCAAAGGTTTTGTGTCTTCTGATGAGGAGGAATGGTGGCTGCAAGGTGTAAAGCCAACCCCTGCTAAGAGGTAACTCCTTGTAGGAGAGATGCTGGGATGTACATGCACTTGAGTCCATTTCTGCACACTCAGGAAAGGAAAATTCAGAAGGAATTTGTGTTTTATCGACCCTGTTGATGAGCAGGACCTTCCTAAAACAAGATCTGTGACGAAATACTTCTGCTGAATAGTCTACGAAGTGTCACTGGCAGCAAATCATCCTATTCTTAGCTCCACATAATTTGTAAGGACATTTGAAGGCATGTGCTAGGGCATAAATCATTCACAGTACACAATTGATTCATGTGAAATTTAAGTTAGTTCACTCTGAACTCCAAACAATTACCACTACGGTGATTTTATAAAACGTCTCTCCCCTCGGGAAGAAAGCATCTAAATCAAGCTCGGTTTCAGGCCACAAAAATTAATGATAGGTATTCTCATCTCAACACGCAGGAAGCTGGGCACATAAATCTCCACATCAAGATGAGGCTCATTAATTTTAAGCATTACACAGGCTCCAGATTCAAAATTTAAATGAAAAGCTTATCTAAACTAAGAAAACCTCTTCAGTCTTATAACATTTTTTTTTTTTTAAATTAAATAAAATAAAAGCAAACAAAATAAAATGGCCAAAAAAGGCTTATCAAGGGCTCAGGTCCCACCAGGGGCTGCCTGGAGGGATCCCCAGAAACACCAAGACATCCATGGGTGCACAGCCACAGGCAGGGGACAGAGCACCCAGGTCTGCATCCTTCATAAGGAGATGGGATTTGACTGAAAGGGTGAATTTAGGATGGGATGTTCTACGGATGGGATTTGACTGAAAGGGTGAATTACAACTTGTCTTTCTCTGCCAGTGACCCTCACCCACGGCGGTGGTACGTGGGCAGGAAGGGGCCTCAGCACCCACTGCAGTGATCACCATCCCCAGAGGATGGCATCCAAGGGAGTCCCAAATGTCAGCAGTAACCAAACACTGCTCATCGCCTCCTCCCCAGCACCATCCTGCAGAAAAACACCCTGTCTTGCTCATTTATACAGAGGGTGGAGGAGCGGATTTAATAGATCTGTGGGTAGGTGGCAGAGGGTGTCCAAGCAGGGTGGGAGGGGGGTTCCAGCATTGGCAAGGCTTAATATTAAGAACATAATCTGTAAAGAGCTCAAAGTCATGGAAATGCACCCATCTAAGTGTTAAAGGTTGATATCTCCTGTTTTACAGCTTAGAGCCAAATAGATCCACAAATTCCTGTAGAGAGAAACCTTCCCTAGCAGTATCACCACCTCTGAGAAGATGGCACAGCTGGGACCATGCAGCATCTCTTCCCCAATGCTGGGGAGAAGTGTCCCAAAAAGCATACTTCTACTTCAAAGCTACTTTCTAGAGCTGTTTTTCCATATTAAAAAAATTTCTTTTTGCCAGAAAAAAAAGGAGGTAACTGTCCCAGCTGGGAAGAAGCATCACAAGAAGGGTATTTTAGAGTCCAGTGGGAAGCGTGCTTGACTCAAGCCAAAATAAACTACAGTCAGCCCCGAAGCATGAGATATCCTACAACGCAGCTTTCCCAACAGCACCGTGAGGAAGCACTATTCAATCAAGCCAGTGAGAATTATTTTTGCATTTCAGGAAAAGTTTTTGCCAAATGCTAACAAAAGGGCTCAGGAGCATCCCAGATGCAACCGAGCCCTGAGAACTGTAGCAGGTAAATACTACAGAGCAAGTGATACTAATTAAATCCAGCCTCACCACTCTCAGTCCCAACTTGTTCCTGCACAAGGTCGCCCACAAAAAGCAGAAGCCAATCAGGCAGCAAATACCAGTACAAGTCACCCAACAGGCACCCAAATTTTTATAGGTCATGTATTTTAAAGGTAAATTCAAGTATCTGATACCCTGCACCCTAACCTAAGGCGCTTCCCTTACTTCTGTGTGTTAAGTCACAGTAAAATTTCCTTGTGCCTTATTTATCAAAGCCAGTCCTTGAATCATCAGTCTTCTATGCAGCCAATGCCAGCAACCCATCCAGATCTCCTCTGGAAGAAATTCATTTCCCTGCCTTTTACAAAAAAAAAAAAAAGGACGCTTATGATAATTTTTATTAGTTTTGCTACATCTTTTTCCAGTCTCATTTCTAGCACTGTTTCACCAGCTCTTTATTTGGCAACACTGACCTGGGGCAGGGTCCAGGGAATGCTCACAAGGAAGTAGGACTTGACCCTGCACAGTGCCGTGAGCTGGTGCCTCCCCACCCCAGCTGTGCCACCGCAAAGGAAAAACAATTTGTGGTTTGCTAAGTTAATCAAAACTTCAATTGATCCACTTCCTATTTTCTTTCTCTTTACTTCCCAACAATTTAGGGCAAATTTTTTTAATTAAATACAAAGGCCTTTCCACATTTTAGAAAATTAATCACTTTTGGCATTTATTAGTTATTCATTTCTGTTTAAAACATGGTTTATAATTCATTAAAGTACCTCAAAAATTAAATTCTTAACAGCCCTAGGCCCAAAATATGTTTAAGAAAATTAAGCACAGTAATAAATAGTGAAGAATCCTGAAATATTAATTTGGCCTGTAGCATTCAAATGTTTATTTGCAATAATTAATTTGAAACCAAGTTTACATTGCCTTTGTCAGTAGTTTGTTGGGAACTTTCAGTTACGTTACTAATTTCCTCAAATCTGCCCTTCTGGTGGCATATTCCATCACTGACAACCATTGCCAGTGCATTTAAATTAATTCTTTCAGCTATTTTTGAGTCTGATCATTTTCCATGAGGCACAGAAAATTAGTAAGACTGCTAAAGGATACGGTCCCAGTTTGGTGTGGGGGGAATTAGCTAGCTGAAGGTGATTAATAATGCTAGGTAGATATTCTGCTCCCCCTTGTGCATGCTGAAAGCACTTTATTTGAGGACTGCCACGAGTGATAATGTATTTGGTGTCAGAAGGAAATGTATGTGCCCTACACACAGGCAGCCCCCGATATAAATAAGTATAAATCAAGAAATAGGAAATCCCATACACCTAAGAGAAGTCTCAACTAACAAATTATTGTAGTTTAACACACACCACACGCCCAGCCCTTAGGGGACATGGTGACACAGGGCAGTGGCATCTCGTCATCATCCTTCAGCAAACCAGGTAATTGCTTCTTTAACTTGACAAGGCAAGCTCTTAAATAACTTTTACTCCTAAACAATTTAATGAGAACTTTTCTATGGTAGAATTTGCTCCAGATGCTGAACCCTGGAGTATCATAGCATATTAAGTTGCAATAAACTCTTTAAGCAAAACAGTAAACATTTATGGAGGTGCTTTTACAAGCATACAGGTATCTAAGTCACTTCTGCTAGAGTTCAAGAGCTTTGAAAGATCACTAAAAATATACACCTGATCTCTATTTTGATCTCAAAAAACCACCACCAAAACAAGTCTATTTTGTAAACTGATGGTTTTGCTCTAGATCAGAAGTTTCCACTTTTGCATCTTGCTGCTGGTTCCCAGATCAGAAGCTTTTGCATTTGGCTGCACCAATTTCAGGTGTTGATGAAGAGCAGGTGAAGTGTGAGAACGAGCAAACTCCATATCCAAGTATTGCCCAAATGCTTCTCTACATGAGGTGCCCAGCTTGGGTCCCATGTGAGAGTTTCATCCCCTCCTCGTGCCATCTGCAGGCTCTGCTGCCATCCTGGCTGTACTACACTTCATCCTTCTGTTCTTCCTTTCCCAACGTGGCCAATATTTGGAAAGCCTTGCCAGAGGGGCCACGAACTCTTTGTTCCTCGAGATGTTCCTTTGGGCAACCTGGTCTAGAGGGAGATCCTGTCCACGGCAGGGTGGGTGGAACCAGATGATCTTTAAGGCCCCTTCCAACCCAAACCATTCTGATTCCGTGCTCAGAACCTTGTCCCTGAGGAGTGCCCAAGCCCCCTCCAGAGCACTCCTCCATGGGCAGCTGCCTTCGCCTGCTTTTAGAGCAGCAGAGCGCTGGCAGCGGGACAGCAGGCTCTTTCGGGGAAGCCCTTTCAGCGCAGGTCTCTGGGATGTGAACACCGCGGCGATGCCACAGCCAGCCCACAGACTGCTCTCAGCAGCGCAGCCGCGGAGTTGTTTAAAAACCAAAAATTAGGAAAAAAAAATATATATTTGCAATTGATTTCCAATCTCGTCTTTCTTGCTGTGCATCCTCCAGCCGTAAGTGGTCTCTGAACGGTTTCACATGGATGAAAGACTCCCAGCAGCGCCCCCCGCCCCGCCCGCTGCTGTGCGGGCGCGGTTTAGTGCCTCCCTCTGCTGGCCGCGGAGGGGCAGCGCAGGCAGCGCCGGCCGGCGGGGAGACAGCCCCACAGCCACCCCGACAGCTCCGCCGGGCAAGCCAGGCTTCAGCGGGCAACTCCCGCCTTAAACACCCCCGAAACCCCTTACCAGACACAATATCCACTGAAGTTATACTCGCCCGTACTCAGTGTTTTGCGGGTGCTGTCTATCCGTACCAAACTAGTACCGATTTCTCAGGAGAAGAGCAACGAAGAACCCACCCTCTTTGCACAGCAGCCCCCACGCTCTGCTTTAATCCTGCTACTAGGGGAGCTCTCACACCTATGAAACTAATGAATTGAGCCCACAAGAAGCAAGAGACAACACAATACCCGTTTCTAACAGCTGGCCATAGGATGAACATCCAGTCTAGCTACAAAGCCCTCCAAAACATGCCTTAGGGCTTTTGGTACATATCCAGCTGCTAGATTAGTAACGCACTGTGCCTGTACCAGTGCTCCACAAATGCAGTTACAATTCCCTCTGAAAACCTTTTAGAGGTAAAAGCAAGTGTCATGGAATCCCAGAATTGTCAGCGTTGGAAGGGACCTCTATAGATCATCCAGCCCTACTCCCCTGCCAAAGCAGGAGTGCCCAGAGCACATCACTCAGGACTGCATCCAGGCGGGTCTTGAAAGTCTCCGGAGAAGGGGACTCCACACCCTCCCTGGGCAGCCTGTCCCAGTGCTCTGTCACCATCACCAGAAAGTTTTTTCTCCTATTTGAATGGAACTTCCTCTGTTCCAGCTTGTGCCCATTGCCCCTCGTCCTGTCACTGGGAACTGCTGAAAAGTCTGGCTCCATCCTCCTTCAACCCACCCTTCAGATACTTACAGGCATTAATAAGGTCTCCCCTCAGCCTTCTCTTCTCCAGGTTAAAGAGTCCCAGCTCTCTCAGCCTCATCCCCTCATAAGGAGCATGCACCAATCCCTCCATCAGCTTTGCTGCCCTACGCTGGACTCTCCCCATAGTTCCCTGTCTCTTAAACTGGGGAGCCCAGAACTGGTTGCAGTATTCCAGTTGTGGCCTCACCAGTGCAGAGTAGAGGAGGAGAATGATCTCCCTAAATATACCCCCCCTTCAGTTAAGAGCCTAGCCCTTTGCAGTCATCCCAGCAGAGACCAGGACACAATCCCAGATGCTGACAGCCACAAGGGCCAGAAATGTACCCGTTCCAGAACAAAGCAGTTTACCCTATTAGCCAGTATTAGGGCACTAAACTTCATTGTTTAAACACTGGGATTTGGCATAATATTGCTATGGGGTAGCATTTTGTGGATGTCAAAAAAAAATAAAATAAAAAAAAGACAAAAATAAAAACCAAAGAGTCCACAGCAAACTGGCCAGCTCTTCAGTGCTCTGCAGCTGGAATTGCAGCTCAACAGACCCCTGGGTAGAGCTGCAACACAGCCCTTGCCCAAGCACTGGGTAAACCCATCCTTAGGGGACCACAGAGCAGCAAGGAAGAAAACCGACCTTCACCGCAAGTTCTCTTCTGTCTTTCAAGGGACCTACAAGAAGACCCAGCCTCTTAAAGAGAAATTTCCCAGAACTTCTGGGGGATAGTAGTTAAAAAAAAATAAATGGTTAACTCTGTATTTTGGCAAATATACCAGCAGACACCTGCTATCTCTTCCTGCTATGTGGAAGAGCTCAGGCAAAGATGTGTTTGAAGTGGAAGATGGCACAGCAGCAGCACACATGCTGTCCCACTGCCACCCTGCTAGAAGGGCACCATAGTTGGTAGCACATCTTAACCTTCACTTCATAAAGACAACAGTCTAAAAACAGAGCTCTCAATTCACGATTTCTGCTAAGACCAGTGTATCATTTAACTGTGATCTCAGTCCTTACCTCCTCCTTGCCATCCTCAAGGTGTGTCACTGAACAGGTTATGGTCAAGGAGAAACAGCATATATTGGGTTCTTCGGAGTCCAGCACAGTAATACAGCTGTCAATGATGTGACCTTGTTCTGGTGACTACCTCTGGAAAGCTGCTCAGCTGAAGTAAGCATATCTTAAGTATCTTTGAGAACATTTCCTTCACCTTCAAACACTTTCTACCCCATAAAAGTACAGAAGACAGACATGGGAAGGTGCCTTACAGTTGTAAAGCTTCAAAGTTGAATCATGAGGAAAACAGCTTTGAGAACCAACCTTTACAGGAAAGCAAAACAAGCAGGATGCAATTGATTACAGCACACTCTGGAGCCTCCTTACCAATGCCTGGCTTGTCCTGAAAACACTCACTGGCATCTGATGAGTAAGGTTGTGTTTTAATCCATCCAGCCTCTTCTCCCAGCATGATCTTTGCCAAGCATACAAGAACTCACTGCCTGAGACTTTGGAGTTTTCAAGGCTTTTTTCATTCTTTTAGAATTATTTGAAAGTAAACTCTTTGTCCCCTTTGGTTATTCTTTCCTGCATGCCTCCAGTGAAACTGAGGAAATCACTACCATCTCGTAAACTTTTCATGCTATCTGCCATATGGCTTCAGTCACCAACTCTGCCCCAGCTGTTCCTGGCACAGCTTTGCAGTTTGGTCTCCAGCTGTGGGAGTCCCCAGGACCAGCATCACCACCACTGCTACCCTGCCAAGTCCTGGCCTGACCTCAGGAGCCCCCCAGGCACACTGCAGGCTGGCACTGCTGGGCAGGGGAAACCCAACAGCCTCTGTCACAAAAACCTTGGTCTTCATTTAGCTCCTGCTTTTTCTTTCCTATTTCAGTTACAAATTTATAAAAAAAAAAAACATTAAAAAATGAAAAAGAAAAAACCACAAGAGGAGAAAAATCCCCAAATCATAGTGGAGTACTTAATCCTTCCCAAGATTGCCGAGGGGTTCATCTGCAGGTGACCTCAGAGCCTCCTCCTTCAGCAAGGGCTGTCCCTGGGCCAGGCAACTCNTCAGCCTCATCCCCTCATAAGGGGGATGCACCAATCCCTCCATCAGCTTTGCTGCCCTACGCTGGACTCTCCCCATAGTTCCCTGTCTCTTAAACTGGGGAGCCCAGAACTGGTTGCAGTATTCCAGTTGTGGCCTCACCAGTGCAGAGTAGAGGAGGAGAATGATCTCCCTAAATATACCCCCCCTTCAGTTAAGAGCCTAGCCCTTTGCAGTCATCCCAGCAGAGACCAGGACACAATCCCAGATGCTGACAGCCACAAGGGCCAGAAATGTACCCGTTCCAGAACAAAGCAGTTTACCCTATTAGCCAGTATTAGGGCACTAAACTTCATTGTTTAAACACTGGGATTTGGCATAATATTGCTATGGGGTAGCATTTTGTGGATGTCAAAAAAAAATAAAATAAAAAAAAGACAAAAATAAAAACCAAAGAGTCCACAGCAAACTGGCCAGCTCTTCAGTGCTCTGCAGCTGGAATTGCAGCTCAACAGACCCCTGGGTAGAGCTGCAACACAGCCCTTGCCCAAGCACTGGGTAAACCCATCCTTAGGGGACCACAGAGCAGCAAGGAAGAAAACCGACCTTCACCGCAAGTTCTCTTCTGTCTTTCAAGGGACCTACAAGAAGACCCAGCCTCTTAAAGAGAAATTTCCCAGAACTTCTGGGGGATAGTAGTTAAAAAAAAATAAATGGTTAACTCTGTATTTTGGCAAATATACCAGCAGACACCTGCTATCTCTTCCTGCTATGTGGAAGAGCTCAGGCAAAGATGTGTTTGAAGTGGAAGATGGCACAGCAGCAGCACACATGCTGTCCCACTGCCACCCTGCTAGAAGGGCACCATAGTTGGTAGCACATCTTAACCTTCACTTCATAAAGACAACAGTCTAAAAACAGAGCTCTCAATTCACGATTTCTGCTAAGACCAGTGTATCATTTAACTGTGATCTCAGTCCTTACCTCCTCCTTGCCATCCTCAAGGTGTGTCACTGAACAGGTTATGGTCAAGGAGAAACAGCATATATTGGGTTCTTCGGAGTCCAGCACAGTAATACAGCTGTCAATGATGTGACCTTGTTCTGGTGACTACCTCTGGAAAGCTGCTCAGCTGAAGTAAGCATATCTTAAGTGTCTTTGAGAACATTTCCTTCACCTTCAAACACTTTCTACCCCATAAAAGTACAGAAGACAGACATGGGAAGGTGCCTTACAGTTGTAAAGCTTCAAAGTTGAATCATGAGGAAAACAGCTTTGAGAACCAACCTTTACAGGAAAGCAAAACAAGCAGGATGCAATTGATTACAGCACACTCTGGAGCCTCCTTACCAATGCCTGGCTTGTCCTGAAAACACTCACTGGCATCTGATGAGTAAGGTTGTGTTTTAATCCATCCAGCCTCTTCTCCCAGCATGATCTTTGCCAAGCATACAAGAACTCACTGCCTGAGACTTTGGAGTTTTCAAGGCTTTTTTCATTCTTTTAGAATTATTTGAAAGTAAACTCTTTGTCCCCTTTGGTTATTCTTTCCTGCATGCCTCCAGTGAAACTGAGGAAATCACTACCATCTCGTAAACTTTTCACGCTATCTCCCATATGGCTTCAGTCACCAACTCTGCCCCAGCTGTTCCTGGCACAGCTTTGCAGTTTGGTCTCCAGCTGTGGGAGTCCCCAGGACCAGCATCACCACCACTGCTACCCTGCCAAGTCCTGGCCTAACCTCAGGAGCCCCCCAGGCACACTGCAGGCTGGCACTGCTGGGCAGGGGAAACCCAACAGCCTCTGTCACAAAAACCTTGGTCTTCATTTAGCTCCTGCTTTTTCTTTCCTATTTCAGTTACAAATTTATAAAAGAAAACATTAAAAAATGAAAAAGAAAAAACCACAAGAGGAGAAAAATCCCCAAATCATAGTGGAGTACTTAATCCTTCCCAAGATTGCCGAGGGGTTCATCTGCAGGTGACCTCAGAGCCTCCTCCTTCAGCAAGGGCTGTCCCTGGGCCAGGCAACTCCTCCACCAGGCAGGCCCAAAAATGCTTTACTGTGTGAGCAAACATCATCCTGGGGATGGACTTAGTTGAGGCAACTGGAAAAAAATCCTTTCTGTGTATTTGGACTGACAAGGTAACTTGGTAAAAAAAAAAGGTATCTAACCCACTTGGAATACAGACAGCAATATTAGTTACCAAATACCTTACAAGAATTTTAAGTCCAGATATTGCAATTTAACTCCAAGGTAATCATACTCGAGTATCTCCTATTCTTGTCCCCCAAGGGGAATTGTTAGCTGCACTCTGAGCTGTGCCGTCACTTACCTGAGAGGAGATCAACCACACTTGGCGTCGCAGTAACCGTTAGCATACCAGGACAGAAGAGTTCAATAATCCACAGCAATTTATCAGCTTGAACCCAAAGATGGAGCAGAGTCAGAGCTGCCTAATGCAGCTCCTGAGACACCCCCCCACGGCAAACACTGCTGCACTTAACTCTGCTCAGGTGTGCAGGTCAGCTTTAATGTGATTACTCCCACTCACTGCCTATGTGCCTGCATTTTCAAAGGACCAGACCTTTGCAGGAAAATTATTTCCTCCTGATATTAAGAGCCAGAGCTGAATAGATACCTGAAAAACATGTAGAAGGCGGATCGTCCCACCCTAAAGTAATACATCAATCCTATCAGTGAATGCACGTTTTATTGAAAGTGTGGCATGGAACACTTGACTGTGAGTAGAAATTTATAAACAGCTCTTGATGTATGTGAAATTTTTGGCAAGGTTTACCAAATAATGCAATTCACAGTACACTTAATTTAGGAATGTTCGCTCATGGGTTTTTATATCAATTTTAAAAAAGGAGTTGATGAACTTCCAAATCATAGATGATGGTTTTCTGTCAATTATAAAATATTATGAATTTGCAACCCTTTTATTCTAGTACTCAAGGAACTGCCAGCTATTTAAAACTGTACCTTTATCAATATTCACAAAGTTTAACAAAAATAAATACAATTTTGAGGTTGTCTTTGGCATGTCGTAATTCAAGGCAATCGTATCTTTTAGCAGCACAGTGCAAAGAAAAACAACATACCATACAATGCACTACCAGATTCAGCCTTACAAGAAGAAGAGAACGTAGTACAATGCAAACTTTAATGTCAATATATACAGAGCTTTAAAGAAAACATTTTTTTAAAATTAAATGAAATAAATACAATATGATACAAAATCCACAATATGCTTAGAGAAAGAAATGACAGTTACAATATCTGATAACGGGGACCTTTTGTAGAGTTTCATCTTTGAAGTACCTCAGAGAGCATGTATTTCATTGCACACTGTTTTCAATTAATGCCCTTTCGTATATTGAGATTTATAGCCAGTCACGTGCCAGAAGAGTTTTAGCTCTAATCAGAGTATCAGTGCAAGATGCCAAAGTGCTTGGGATATTCTGACAATGTAATTAGTTAGCAAACGCTGCTCATAAGCCTAATGCAAAACACACAAAATAGGAACACTTTGTCCTGCAAAGGAGATCCACCTCGAGCATCTTTTCAGTTCTCGCATAAAAAAAGACCCAAAACAGGATTCAATGTTATTCAAACTCACTACTGGTAATAAGCTATTGCCAAAATCTTAATTAAGAGACATAATCAATTAAATATCTTTCAAAGCTTTCAAAGAAAGTTTGCTTTCACTACATAAGAAATTAAGTCTCAAGAAAACCAGTCACCAATTATTTTAGGGGGTGTCTTCTAATTATGTGATTATAAAACTCGTTAGATTTAGCTATACACTAAATAAGGGGTTTCTAAAATTCGTACTCATTCTTCTGTTTCCAAAGGAAAAATGCAAGCTTAACAACAACATAATTTAGGGGAGTAGACATTTTTTTAAAAAATACAGTAAATTAGAATCAAACCATATTCAGAACATACTTAACTAAAGGGGTGTTAATGCAGAGGGATGGTATGGTGTGAATGACAGCAGGTGTGTTACCAACAGGCATCAATACACACCCCAAAGTGTTTGAATACACTTTCAAGGAGATTTTTTTCTTATCACATAGAGCTCCCACCGGATTACATAAGGACTCTATTACCACAGCTTCAGAAGCCTTCTGAAAACTTTGAGGAAGAAAAACCTGCTCCCCCCTTCCCTCCCCCAAATATTTGCAAACTTCTGATTCTGGACAGGACTGAAAAACTTAAGTGCTGCAGAAGTACAGAAAACCCCGTCTTTGTATTAACGTTTTAACTTAATTCCATCCATACAAATCAGGATAATTAACACAAAACTGTCTAATTAATTTAACTCAATTCTTACAAGTTCTCAACTTTTTAATTGTAAGATTTGAGGACAGACACCAGATGCCTCAATCTGTCACTGCAAATGACCAGCCTGTAAGTATATTGCAAGTCACTGCCAATCGCTGAAGTTAGCTAGAGGTAATTTTAACTATTGGACACATTAAGATTAGCTTTGGAAAATGAATTAAAACATGGAAGACAGAATTTAAGCTCAGTATGGCTGACTTGGGTGAGGTTTTGGATGCCTTCTCTTGATGCAAGGAGAACATATAAACCATACAACATAGGCCTCAGCTGGACAGGATATTTAGGCCACCTGCAATTTAGGCTCTTTGCATGGTCAAAAAGAATTNGAGTTCTTCACTTTTTACTCAAAAAGGACAACTGAAGACAGAAATTGAGGTATCAAAGGGGTGAAAGAACAGTAAAACCTGTCAGGAGCGTGCTCCAGCTATAGCTGATGTCTGTGGGAATCTACTCCCTTTACTGAGAATCAGGTTCTACATGCACTCAAGAACTAGCGCTTATTTAGAATTGCCATTACCAAACGTCAGAGTAGAAGCTACTTGGCTGGAAGCAACAGAAGCCATATCCAAAATATTCTACTATTTAAGGTATTAATTAGTTCTCTAGAAATTCTTCCAACTACATAGTATGTATGTTTACCTCTTCATAATGATAAGCCTTTGTCATAATTTCACATTTTTTTCTTTTCTTTGAAGAGTAAATCAAAGACTGTAATGAGCTGGTAATCCTGAACTGTGCAGAGATGGTGTGAATGTGAAACAGTTCACACTAACCCTTCAGTCCAGCCAAGAGTACTTTCATACTAAGTGCTCTTTCATTTCAAATATCTAACTGGTTACTCATGAGCAGACCATGCTACTTTTATGTAATTGCTTAACTGAACAAAACCTGTTTGGAAAAAAAGGATGAGAAGTATGCAAGAAATTCTGAAGCAAGTATCACAAAGATGATCAATTAACTGCAAATGAACTCTTTTGTATCCCTAAATATCCAAAAATGTTTCAAAGACTGATATGCTGAAATATTCATAACATGTGAACTCCCTACCCCAGCTAATGATTAAAATTGGCATGCCAGAGTACACTGGCCAGCCCATCAGACACAACAAAGATTTCTGTCCATATGTTTTCCTTGTGATAATAAAACTTTGTAACATCCCAGTCACTATAACCTTGCTTTTACCCCAGGAGTACCACTAGAGACTAGTAATGAACAAAAAACCAGCAGGGATAACTTTACAGAAGATGTTTCAAGTTCTTTGCTAAGAATCAAAATATCCATTGTTTGTGTACTTTTTCTCTTGCCACCTTTGTGCCGCACACCGAGAAGAACCTAAGTACCTTCAGCTGCTCA
>VZTM01011685.1:0-17401 GCA_013400555.1 Jacana jacana
AGGGGAAAAGCCTGTTCACTGCTCTGAACCACCTAATTTGTATTAAGCAAGTAAATTAATTAATTAGCTCTCCAGTCAACCCTGATAGCCTTAAAGATTTTGGCAAGCATTTGCACACACAAAGATTTGCAGGACCAGGCCAGCAGTATAACCGACACAAATAACAAAAATAGCATAATGGGAGAAAGGTATTTATTCACGGAGCTACTGTGGAACATACCATAGGTGTTACATTCAAAGGGCTGCAGCCACTTCTACCTTGATAGGGTTGCATGTAATTCTGATACAGCTGCATCCCATACTAAAACCAGAAAATAACATGGTTAGAATTTGAAATTATAAACCTAAGCCAAGTATTTTTTTTTCCTGATGTAAAAGATAACGCATGCTTTTCTCTACCATTAAAAACCAGGGACAAATGCTTTTAGGATAAGGAAATGCACAACATCGTTGTCATCACTGCTGCCTTTATAAATGTACACCCTGTGTTAAATACTACCTGTTTAATACACCAACTGACCTATTCCTATTTTGTCACAAACAGATAAATTTTTAAAAGTTCCCTTCTTGTGTATTCTTGTAGCTCTGTTCAACATTACTGAACAATCTCACTGAATTCGATCAGTATAGTTACATATGAGCATATGTTTAACATTAAGAAACTGCAGGTCTGAGGCTCAAAGGCATCATCCCATCCTCTACAATGATTCCAGTAATTTGGTCTCTCCCTGTTGGTTGGGATGAAGAAAAATAAGCTTTCAGAGTACAAAATTTATACTGGTACTGCATGGGAATCTAGAATTAGGTTACTTCCTTACCACACAGTATTAAAATTTCACATAGTAGACTTAAGCAAAAAGGTAACTCCACATAGAAAAATTACCTTAAGCAACCTAATTGCTGTCATCCAACAGGTCCTACTTTGTTCATCATCTGCACAGAGCTGTTTCAGGTCTCTGGTTCCTCCTGATTTGTTAGGCTAGAAGGCCACAGCACATTTTTTTAGCATTAATGCATATCTTGATGATAATACCTGTTGAAATAAAAGCCACTAATTCTCCTACTTTATAATAGACAGCTGAATATTGTTTTCAAAAACCTTAAAGAAACTTAAGCTTACCTAAAAACTGTGGCTTGCTTTAATACGTATCAGAATAATAAGCTTGTACCTTAAAGCAGAATCCATAGTTTGTTGGTGCTCCAAAAATCTTTTTGCCTGTCAAAGACATGTACATGTCACTATTGCTGAATTCACAGAAAAACTGCAGATGTCTTGGCTCCTAAAAAGAAGAGCAATGTAATACAGTTAGATTATTTTTAGCCACCCCCTCCAAATACGAAACTCAATAAAAGTATGGTAGTTATCTTGTTCCAAAACACAGTCTTACACACTGCAGTTGTAACTGTGATATTTTGAAATCCAGAAAGAGACAACTCAATATTAATTTTATAATGCAAAGTAAAACCACCTCAGACTAGTCAAAGGGTTCATTCTTCCAGAGAGGGAGAAAAAATAAAGTACAACAGATATCATAATTGGGCAAACATCCACTAAATTCAAGCCACAACAATATTACAAGAATAAAATATTCTCTCATGATCTGGAAAACAACATACTGTAATAATTACTGTCCACTACTATTTCTAACCATTATCTCCACCCTCTAAGGTTAATTAAGTAAAGGAAGCAAACAAAAGAAAACTGCTGACGGATACAAAACCAGCTCAATGAATACTCTGGCAGTTAACACAGAAAATTTGGAACAATAAAAAACGTTGGTTTAAGTGGTTTATGTAGAAGGTGTCTCAATGCCAGTGCATCCTGTTTAATATAATCAGATTGAAAGTACTGTCATTCAAGTACCAAAGCTGAACTAGAAATATGAAAACTGTCCAGTGAAAAACTTAAAAACTCCCAAAATATTCATACAAAATCCTTTTGTTTAATTTAGATAATCTACTTTTCAGGGTATCTACTTATACTTCTGGATTTTAACTACTATTTGAAAATTCATTTTAAAAGGGCACACTGTTTAATGATTGGAAAAATATTAACCAGGATGAAGCAAAGTTGTCAGGCAGAAAGAAACCACTGTTTCTAAGACAATACTTTCTCAATTTTTACCTCAAAATCTCTCTATATTTTATCTACAATAAATAGATATTTTTTCCTCTTTATCACTAAAACTTCATATTAAAATTTTCATTATTATTACCACAAATGATAAATACACATACATTTGCTCTAACTTCACAGGTTTCTCTCTCCCTTGCTCTTTTCTTCCCTTACCTTAGAAGTACCTTTAGTGGAAAAATAGAGGCCAGATCTTCTCAAGAGAAAGTACAATTTTTTCCATGACTTTTTTCCCTGCTCCTTTGCATGCAAGTAACCATGAATCTCAGGGTATGTGCTGGAGCTTAGGAACATCTGAAAGAAAATATCAAACATGCATTTTTTTCCTTTTAATCTGAAACCAGCCTTCTGCTTCATTAACACACTCAGACAGGACTAAGGGGAATAAACCTCTAAATCCACTACTACAACACCACAGTACTTCAGTTATGATTGCATCTAATCCCATTAAGAGTACCTCTGATTTAAGGCGTGTAGAATGTTATGCAACACCAAGGTATGATAAGCAAGTTACATATTTATATGGAACATATGGTTTGAAATGAGAGCATTAGTTATGCAATATGTTGACTTCAGCAAAAAAAACAGTGTAAAAAGTTCTGATCCCTATTTATATAAAACTGCAAATCAGTTCTACCAGAAGAAGAAAAAAAAAAAAAAAAAGCCATCCCTCCCCACTGCCATGTTACAAACCAGACAAGGGAACTGATCTGAGTGATAATTAATTCAGCAAACAGATCAGAAAAAAATAAATCACAAAACCATGCAGGTCAGTCAGATGTTACCACTTTCAAAAGAAGGGAACAGAGGTCTCAAGACCTGAGGTGGTGCTTAAGTAGGAGCTTTAGTAGAATCGAAAAGAGAAAAGGCTGGGCCAGCCACCAAGACAACTCCTGTCTGTGCTCACGCTCATGTGGCAGAAAGAATAAAAAAAAATGTGTCAGGAGGAAGAAGACTTAAAAGTCTGAGAGATCAGCCATTTTTCCTCCAGAACTGCAAGAAGAAGTTGTGTGTGTACCCTCACAAGCCATAGAATGGCAGAATGAGGTGGACTGACAAAAAAGTTAACTGATGAGCTGATAGTAGCTGACATGCACTGCCTTTACTCAAGGTTTTCAATGCCTTCTCTTTAGCCATTTAAACCAGACTGTCAGAGTGCAAGTGTTATTTTGCTAAGACCAAGTACATAGTTTACAATCTGCAAAAATATCCACTAAACACTGGCAAACATTAATTTATTCTGATTCCATTCAGAATAATGCATTAATTTTTCACAGAATCACAGAATATCAGGGATTGGAAGAGACCTCGAAAGATCATCTAGTCCAATCCCCCTGCCGGAGCAGGAACACCTAGAGCAGGTCACGCAGGAACACGTCCAGGCGGGTTTTGAATATCTCCAGAAAAGGAGACTCCACAACCTCCCTGGGCAGCCCCTTCCAGTGTTCCATCACTCTCACCATAAAGAAGTTTTTTTCTCATATTTAAGTGGAACCTCCTATGTTCCAGCTTGCACCCATTACCCCTTGTCCTATCTTTGGATGTCACTGAGAAGAGCCTGGCTCCATCCTCCTGACACTCACTCTTTACATATTTATAAACATTAATGAGGTCACCTCTCAGTCTCCTCCAAGCTAAAGAGACCCAGCTCCCTCAGTCTTTCCTCATATGGGAGATGTTCCACTCCCTTCATCATCTTGGTAGCCCTGTGCTGGACTCTCTCAAGCAGTTCCCTGTCCTTCTTGAACTGAGGGGCCCAGAACTGGACACAATATTCCAGATGGGGTCTCACCAGGGCAGAGTAGAGGGGGAGGAGAAACTCTCTTGACCTACTAACCACACCCCTTCTAATACACTCCAGGATGTCATTGGCCTTATTGGCCATGAGGGCACAGTGCTGGCTCATGGTCATCCTGCTGTCTACCAGCCCCCCAGGTCCCTTTCCCCTATGCTGCTCTCCAACAGGTTGTTTCCCAACATATAGTGGTACCTGGAGTTGTTCTTGCCCAGATGCAAGACTCTACACTTGCCCTTGTTATATTTCATTAAGTTTCTCCCTGCCCAACTCTCCAGCCTGTCCAGGTCTCGCTGAATGGCAGCATGACCTTCTGGCGTGTCAGCCACTCCTCTTCTTCCAATAAAACTACTCACAAATGTGACTCACATCTAAACAGACTAACCTAGAATTCTTCAACTTCCATATATGCAAAGGAATCTGTGTTATTAGTAAGCTTTTCAAGGACCCTTGCCCCAGACTAGCCTGCAGCATCATAAACACTATCCAGGCTTATGCAGAGAAAGGAAATAAGGGCTGATATCTGCAACCTTTATTGGCACATTTTCCTCCTGTCCACTGCTTCTTTCAAAAGATCTGATTTGAGGACAAGAAACAACAGATTCTCGGGCAAGAGACAAACTGGCCACAACTGCAGCAAAATGACGAAGTGAAGCAGGGAAGTACTCCGTGCTCCTCATGTACAGGCACTAAATAATGCAGTCCAACCAAGATACACAAGGTTGCTTTCACTTTTATTGTTTTCTTACCTTGCAGTCAGGTGCATGAGTGTACCACCTGCAGACCATCCTGAGCTGATTAAATTCAGCTGGTGTGAATGCAGTAATAGGGGCAGGCTTCCTTTGACAAGGGAATGCCCTAGCCCACAAGTAGGAATGCATTACAAATAGCTTCACCACTATTCACCTGCATAATTAAATTACAGTAAGACTAGGTATATCTGTCTACATATGTGCTGCTGGCAGACAGCTTAAGCTATTTCAGCCACACCGAAGTGGATCAGTGGGTCCTGGTCGGTGTTCCAGCCTGTTAATCTTCCCATTTACCACGTATTAACAGGTTCACTGCTGGTGAATACAAAGGCTGCATTGAAAAAGTATTTTAACTCCATAAACAAGTCAAATGGAATCTAAAAGAGTCAATGTATGTAAAGCAAAAGAGCATCTTTTTAGGCTCTAGTATCTGTGCTGAAGACGAAAGGAGCGGCTGGCTCCCACAAGAATCTTTCCTAGGATTGCAGCCGGAAGAGCTTCAAACCAGAAGCCCTGTCATGAAAAATGCTTTTCTTACTCAGCAGACCAAAGTGGAGGAGCAATACAAAGCTCAGCTCTGACAGTCCCTGTTGTACTCACGCCATCAATTAAAATAAAGTAGCAATAATGCTAGGAAAAAGGCAATCCTAGATCCATCTTTTTCTTTCTAAGACAGCTGACTTAGAAAGTGAGAAAATATAACATGAACAAGCTGTAGTCAAGACCATTAACTGTCACAAGGAATGAGCAGTAAAAATATATCAGAGTGCAAACTGAACATCTGTAATAAATATCTAAAAATAAACATAGTAAAAAAGATAACTTTTTTGGTTCTTTTTGTTGTGGGTTGATTTGGATGGGGTTTTTTGTTGCTGGTTTGATGGGTTTTTATAATAGGAGTATGTGCAAGTTTATTATAGAAGGGAAAGAATCCCTGCACTATGCAGGTAAGAGAGAATAAAAATAATACAAATTAAGAAAAGTCCTTAATTCAGGAAGAAGTAAGGAGTGTTAAATGATAATATGCTGAAGACAGGGATGACTGGTCTCCCAATATGCAGAAATGATCTTGCCTATAGTCCTGTAGACTTCAGTCTGGGGGATTTAGACTAGGAGAAAGGCCAGCAAAGCCTAGAGGGGAAGATGAAGAAAGGCAACAGGCAGACTACAACGCATAAAAGAGGCTGACAAGAAACTAAAACATAGTGCATGGCTATTTCAGCCTGAAGACTAGAATTGAGTCAAATGAGAAAGTGGTCAGGGAAAGAGGGACTTGCTGTGGCAGAGGGATTAAAGAAATTGTCCTGATTTGAGGTAAAACAGAACAAATTTTCTGTTCAGTAATTTTTACTTGAATCTTAAATCTGTGAAGGTAGAAAATGGGAACTAAGAATATGAGGTACGAGATGGCAATGAGGAAAGGACAAGAGGAAAAGACACTACCTTTCACAAAATTCTGAGTGTTTGTCTTAGTAATCCTGTTTTGTCTTTAACTTAATTTTTGCGTAGATACCTTTTTAAAAATGTTTATTTAAGAAAAACATACACTCCATTCATTAATGTATTCTACATCAGGTGCAAGGGCTTTTTCATTGTTCTGGAAGATGCCTTGGACATGTGCTATCTACAATAGCTACAATAGCTTTTTTTAATATATAATAAGAATATAATATATTCTTATTATAGATAAAAAGCTACTAGAAAGAAGCAGCCAAATTAGTAAATATAAGACTTGAACTCTCAACTTCAGGTCTACCAACAGAACCTGAGTATCAACTGTACCTATTAAACAATAAGGTAGATAAGTCTATTCTTAAAGCAAAACCAGAAAAATGTGTGTTTACCCAAGTAATTTTGAAAATGTAACTTAAATTTAAAACACTGATTGACACACCGCACAGTGAAAAAAATTTGTCCACAAATACAATTAAAGATTAAAAACCTCCAGGATTACCAAATTTGAGAAAACTTACTCAAGGACAAAAGGAAAATGAAAGAAACATAGGATAAAATTTTGACCCTGCTAAGTACATGCATGAATTAATCCAAAATAAGAGTTGCTGCAATAAGCAGACAATGTTTTAAACAAGTCATGTAAATTTAAACAAGTCCCATGTAAATTTGCATTAAACAAGAGCTTAACATGTAATTAGACCAAGTGAGATAATTTGTTGTCTGCCCATAAAATTTGCTAATTCTCAAAAAGCAACCAACTAGAACTAGCCCACCTCAAAATCTGAAAATAATATAATACTTCATTACTATGGGGAGAGTTTTCAGATTAAAATCTTCACACTACCTTAATTTTTGACATGTTTTAAAGCATCCAACTTGCAAAAATAATCTAAAGTAAATTCCAAATGATCCATATGGCCTACCATGAGACAGGCACATAGTGTGTTGTGTCTCAGAACAGCCATACTCTAATCCATATAGTAACACAGTTCTTTTTTTAGGCTAAAGATTTTAATAGCAGATTAAACTATCTTTGGTACACATACACATTCAGTATATGACAGACCTGCTAATTTTACTTAGCCCATGTTAAATGGATAGGAGACAAGTAAACTTTTTTTATTGCTTTTGAGGCTATTTAGATGCTTTAAAGTCACCAGCCAAAACACTCACTCTTTCACTTTCAATGCAGGTCAAGAAAAACATACTTGAAAAACATTTTACTTGCTTACAGCTCAATCCACAAAAAGCTATAAAAGTATCAGAAGTGATTTTTTAATCACTTGTAAGCACTGAGTTGTTAAAACTAATGTCTCTCTTGATACTTGACCAAGCACATCACAAATAATAATGCAAGGCCATTAACTTGTCTTAATGAAAGTTTCCAAGGAAATAGCAACACACTGTAAACAATTTACCCAACAGCTTCTGCTGAAATATGCATAACGGCTGCACAATCCACAAATGTATTCTCTACTTTGTGCCTAGGAAGTTTTATTTGACAAAAGACAATTAAACAGACAATACAACGTAAAATGGCAATAGAGAACAGTTCCTAAGAAATTCTTCACGCTATGAAAATGGGATGTAACTATAAATACTTAGAATGACTCCTAATCTTACCCATAAGCTCTGCACACATTCTACATACCAGAATACAGGTGTAAGGAAGTTCTGTGCAAAAGTATATGGCAAAGAGTTCTATTATAGAAGTCTGTATTATTTTTTTTTAAACTACCATATTACATTTGTGAGCAAGAAATATTAAGTTCTTCTCACACAGGGGACAAGATTCCCTAAATTAAATGTTAATGTTAGACTGCAAAATCTATTTGCTATTTTGGTAGCAAAAGTGAACCAATTTTCATTAGATATGCAGCAACTTTTGAAATTACAAAGTTTTTGTTTAGGTTTGTAAAAATGATTTATAGAATCTAGCACGTGTCAATTAAATTTAATTTGAAACACTTTTTACTATACTTGGCATAATCTTAACCTCCTGATATATATTCACTTCTGTAAGGATATAACTATTTAATACAGAAGAATGCTTTGGGAATTAATTCTTAAATGTTTTTCATTTACTCGTGGACACTAAAGTAGAAATTATCATATAGATGCAAAAAGAAAAAAAAATATATATTCTATATTTGTTTTAGCTCTACTTTGGCTATCTTGTGTTGTTATTATGTTGCCTTTCCAATCATTCCTTATCCCCAAAACTTCCACATAGGATTGTTGTCTTAAGCCCAGTGAAAGTTCTTCTATTAATTAATTTTTCTAGTGACAAGCAAACAAGAGTGATGTGTACGTTTCCACCTTTATTACTCATTTTTCCCCTCTTTGAGAAGTAAGAAGATGATCCCTGATATGGTCATTCTGTGAAATTATTCCCACTGTAAATTAAAATCTTGTGTCTGCTTAAAAGATGACTAACACTGAGTGACCTACCATATTTTTTTTTCGAAGGCTACAATAGCCTTCAAGCTAACAAATCATACTAGTCAGGCTAAATTTTCTACTCATTAAGTTTAACCATTTAACTCTTTTTTATATCCACTTGTGTCATACTACCAGTTCCTCAGTATTCTAGTAATGCCTGCTGCTGAGTATGTGTTGAGTACTGCAGCATCCACCTTCTTAAGGAAATGGGGCCTTTCACCTGGAGTACCCGACAAAGGTATTAACCACTTTTACTGATTTTGTCTGTTTTGGCACTCCTTGATTCTGAAAGAATGTGCAAATTTCCAAGTGTGGAAACTGTCTGGAGAGGACACACCACTTCATATCACAATGTTTTGAGGTATTCAAAACTTAATAACAGATCCAACAGAGACAAAGAGCTATGCTCACAGAACACAGACATCAGGAATTTCTGAGCTACACTGGCTCATCTTCAAAGATTACATACCTGCAATATCCCAGAGTGGCTTACAGCTGCATTGGTCTCATTTGGAAAAGATATCATATGATCTGGAAAAAAGCTCTGTAAGAATATAATTTGTATCAAATTTCTGTAAAAAGAAATATTAAACCTCCTATCTCTTTTGGACATAGTATTAAAGTTCTCAGTGCAGTGCAAGACAATGCAGATTCCCTGATCAAATAACTTAAGGTTACCTTAATATCATTCCTAAATTTGTGACATCCTATATATTATTTGCTGAAAAACTTGGAATTTTGAGAAAACATCAACGAACTCTGGAAGCAAGAGGGTTTCATAAACCAGTGCAAGTCATATTGCAGTACGTGGCCCTTAGTGTTTTTTTCTAGCCGTAATTTACATTGAGATATCAGACTCGCCTGGGGCTTCAATATGCTACCAAGTAGGGAGGATATACAACAGGATGCTGAAAAATACATTCTTTTCTATTGCTTCCTTTACACTAGAAAGCCAGTAAAATATTTTGGAATAATTTCAGTAAATAAAGAACAAATCCTCTCAAGTTTTTTTAATTTTCCCTTCTGTATGATATGAATATGAACTAATATCAAAATCTGACTACTTCAACATGTTGTGCTTAGAAAGTCCATATTTAAAGACCCAATTTCATTACCAAGGAAAGGTCAAGGCGTTATTCATGGGACAGACCCACAGCTGGGGAGTTCATTGTAGACACACAGATATGAATCTGCCCGGATTGTCCATTGCTAATAAAGCTTTCTCAAGGCTTGGACAAGTTTGAAGCTAATACTCCCTTGACTATCCAGTGTCCACTCAAGCAATTTTGATAATGGTAGGGTTAATTCATAGCAACTCATTTCTCATAAGCATTCTTGCTACACCTGGGACCACAATACCCAGAAGAATGACTCAACAGCAACAGTAAGGACTCCAATTATCCACAGATGCTGATACCAGTCATAATCACATGTCTGTCACCCTCCACAGCTGTTTCCACTCACTGGTTAACCAATACACAACCATGCTCTTTGAAAGCTCAGTTCTACCTTAGATTTCTTCTATCTTTTGGTATCTTAATATTTACCTTTTCATCCTGTACACAGATGGGTAATTTGGGTTCCCTTCCACTATTTACCTTTCAAGTGCCCATACATTTCTGCTATTTTTCCCTTTTGACATCTGAAACAAGCTGGTTTTGTCAGAGACAGCATTAGGAGCGATCCAAATATAACATGCATTTGAGCAACCAGATGGTGAATTTCTCCTACTGAGCCATGGCCTTTGCCATCAGCCAAGGGCAAGTCTGAATCAGCAGCATTGATCTTTGGCAATATCCTTGTGTTATGAGTTGTCTCTGCTCTCTTTCTGTACCTTACATACACTAACTTTGGCTTTGCTTTCTCCCTCTGCTAACAGGTTATGGCTGCTCATGGCCTTTTGTGTCTGTTGTCACTTAGCTGCAGCTGTGAGAAGCTGCCATTGGGCAGCGCTGAGCCATAACATTACACTCTCTCTCTGTGTGTAACAGAAAAGACTAGTTTGCAGCAACAGCAATTGCACCACCTCACAGATAGAACATTGGGACTTACCAGTGGATTTTTAAAAAACTCATACTTGGCATAATTTTTTCTAAAATACAGTTTGTTCTCCTCTTCCATTACCCAATTTGACTGGACTTCCATCACTAATTCATGGTCTTCTATAGCTCTTCCTGTAAAAAACCCAAAGAAGTTTAAAAAACCCACACAACCTGCACCTAAAAGCAGAATGTGAAAACAAAAAGCTCAGATAATAAAAACATTATTGAATTAATTTAAATTAATACAAAACACGAAACAAGCCCTCAAAACTCAGCCCATTAATCAGGTCCACGTTACACCAAGTTACTGTTCCACCACAGCAAGGTCAGGTTCAGATCACATATCAGGTTTTTTGTTTGTGTTTTGTTGTTGTTGTTTTCTTTTAGAGGGGCAGCTGATGACTTTATTCCATGTCATGGTCAAATCCATGTTCTCCCTGCAGAAGCCGGGCAGTTCCTGCTGCGTGACACATGGGGCAGCAGGCAGCAGATCACTTCAGCCATTCACTCAAGCCTGCCTGGGGTGTCAAGAATGTCATTCTAACACTCCTTTCTCTAAGGTATCATTCATAAAGTGGAAGTTATCTGCAGTACAGAAAACCATTAATTTGTTGTCTTCTCCCCAGGCCTCTACTATGTCCTGAAGCATTTCTAAAAGTACAAATTAACTTTGGCCATTTCAGTGTTTTAATGATTTTGCACAAACTAGGGATTACTGGGAATTTTAGCAGCTATAGAACTAGCATACGCAAACGAGATGGTAAGTCATGGAAAAAAATAAAAATAAAAAAACCCTCAAAAAATAACATATAAAGTGAACCCTAATGTGTAGTTTGGCTTTGCAGTGGGCAAGGGGAAGAAAAGGCAAAGAATTCATTTATTTGTACCACAGCACTTGCATTGAGAGTTGGTATTCTCACTGCTTTAGACTGCTTCTGCTGCTCAGATTCTTAGGCGAATTTTTTGATTTTACAGCAATATGAAATGCACTTCAAGGAAAGAACTGTCCTGTAAATGTGTTGTGCCTGTTTATGTGTTGCGTACTCTGAGTTATGGACTGGGATTACTCACAGTGCAGGAAGTTAAGCATAAATCCTGAAAGACTATGGATAATTTCTGTACAATACTATCAATAGTGCCTTCTTTTAAAAAAAAAATTAACTTCAGCAGCTTATGAAATCATGTAAAAAAAAAAAAGGATGAACATGCTTCCAAATGAATACACAGTTTTTGTGGCCACTTGCACATTGTTGTGGACTCAAAAACTAAAGAGAACAAGATGGACTTGAACAAAGTTGTAGACTGTATTCAAATGTTCATTGGCACCTCCAAATTTAAATTACATTCCGATAATGAGTTACAGGTCAAGAACACATTTGAGATCTAAACTGATGTCTCCCTGCTGTTTATGGGGTTTTAACATCCAATTCTGGTCATAAAGGAAAAAGCAACTAAAAATATATTATAAAATCCATGTAACTCACAATTTTCTGATCACATTTTCTACACTTCATTGAATTATCATAAGGGATCTTATGATGTCTTTAATGAATGTTGATGGTCTCGTATAACTGTCCAATGTAAGAAACTTTTTAAAAAATCATAACAGATAAAAGAACAATGTATACTTTTTTAAAAAAACTTAATTAGGCATAATATTAAAATGATATAAATTTATACAATTGCTCCTGGCTAAACCAAGAGGCTAACCTGTCTTAAATGTAGCATGCACAACCTTCTAAGAGATAAAAATCAAACCTCAAATTTGATATAATTAAAGCCTCTTTACAACTACAGCATCTTTTTATTGATCTACTCTAGCCACCTCTTTTGCCTGCCACTGCTTCATTCTTCCACATTGTCCAGCCTGGTGGGTAACAGCCTGATTTTAGCTGGGAAATCTGTAAGATTCTTCAGAAATTTTCCAGCTAGCAAATTTAAAGACAATACACTCATACAGCTAAATTTCACCTCAGAAGGAAAGCATCAAACTCACAACTCGCAGAAGACAAAGCACTCTCATGATCTACAGATCAAGTAGGGGAAAGTTAAACTTCCATGGAGTTTAACTAATTCTTCACTGAATTTCACTCAATCTTGAGCCCATAAATACAAAGGTTAAGGATGCTACATGAAACTCACATTTTGTAACCAGATCAAACAGAGCAAATAAAAACATAAAGGAATTCAGAAAACAAACAAAATACCCCAAAAATACAGAAAGAAAATTGAGCATTTTTAAATCTTCTACAGGCTGCTCTACTCCAAAACACATACTTCAGATGCAGGAGTAAAGAGACACTAAAGAACTAAAGCTCTTACTCAAAACCAGCAGGTTTTTTGTTTTCAGTTTTATAGAGAGAAAGTGATCCTCTGGGATGACATTTAAAACTCTTAAATGTTTGGCATTGCGACATTTAAGAAAATACCATTTCCACAAGACTCGCTTCTTGGTACAAAAATAAGACATTCTGCATCACCCCAATGGATGGGTAAGGATGCTGGTATTTCATTATGTTTACAGTGTCACATCACGGACTATTTTACAATTGATTCAACTTCATTTCTTGAAGCAACCAAAACACTGAGTTAGTGACATCCAAAACACAGCCCTGTAATCAAATCCCTAAATGCTGCCATGAAAAAGCTGCACTTTGGATTAGTTAGATCATTTTCTTCTCTCCCAGCTAGACTGGAAGTTTCTACCTTCCTGTCTACCGTATCTTTATTACTACTTTCTCTAACATGAGGAGCATCTGCTACAGTACAAACCAAAGTCTCCTTAACTACGGAAAGTAACTAAAGAACATGAAAGATTTACTACTGAAGTGCATGACAGAACACATTTCAAATAGCCTTATCTCTAGCCACCCAGTAGGGGGAAAAAACCCAAACTAAATAAAAACCAGAAAAGCCTACCAGGACTATTGCATAGACAGTTCTTTGTGAGCCTTTCCACAGGTTACCTAAAAGAATGCAGATAGTGAAATTAAAATGAGAGACTGAAACACAATGATGTGCCTGGCCATGGCACTATTGCCTACTCGAAGAAGAACCCTGGAACACAAGTCTATTGAGCTGCAGAAGCAAACGGAAAACTGCTTATAATCAACACAAAAATTTCTTAGAAAATGGAAAGTTATAGGCTGAAGACTGTATTTTCCTTGAAAAGGAGAATAGCTATGGAAAACTGTTCTGTTTTCACAACCTTCCCTGCCCTGCAATTGCCCTCCACAACTGCAGTGGAAGTATGGGACTCCAACTCCAAGGTACCTGATGGTAGGGATGATGTGGCATCATCCAAATCCAGGCATACCTCAGCTGCCTTCAATAATCTTAGATTATGTGAAAAACATCCAAGAATTTCTTTGAATTCCATAGATTAGAACAAAAAGGTTGCATATGAGAAACACAGAGTTCTGAAATACATTGTGATTTGTAGCGCTGTAATAATTGTCATACTTCAGATATTTGAAATAAAGCCCAACTGCAAAAATTCCTCCCCGTGCATGTAGGAAGGCTGAGTGTCCTCAGGTAATAGGACAATGGCAGTGGGCTGTGCGCAGCATGGGTGTCCCAGGGCAGTCAGATGAGGGGCACCAGCCAGCAACCTGGGAGCACAGCACAGGTAGAGGAACCTTCTCACCTGCCCTGAGTCAACACCACCACCTGGTCAGCACATGCCATGCAATGCAGTGAGGACACGACTATGCTTAATGTTCAACAATTTAGATCCACACTAAAGAACAGCATATAGATTTGTGAAAACAGGAATATACAGACCATGGATTTATGTTTTCTTTTGGGTGGGCTTTTTGTTATTTTTCTCTTTTAACTTTCACATGCAGATATCTCCACACAGCCATGAAGGCACGCTCCAGTGATGTAATTAATGTCTGTCTTGATTAAAAGCAGAACACTGTGCTCAACTAAGATTCATGCAGTCATATCTAATTCAGGAGTATTCAGACAGCTGTTAGATTAAAGAAAATGTTCACTAACTGATGAATGAGTTATTAATCGCCATCATACTGTAATTTACACAGACATACCCACTCACTCACAGCACTTCTCCTTTCTACAGCCATTCATTTAACTTGGGAGCAGAAAAAGTTTTTCCACATTTCCATGGGTAAAACATACAACAGAACATTAAATAGCAAATGGTCCAAAATTAAATCATCATTTGAAAAATATTTATTTATGCTACTCATCCAGTGCTTAAGATTATACTTAAACCAGGTCAAGATCAATGTGTTAATCCTTTCAAACAAAACCAGATCTGACAGTATCATAAAAAGAAATCCATTATTAGTCAGTATTATTAAAAAAAATAAATAGAAGATATCTCAAGTTGTTCCTCTCCTTGTCTAGAAATGTTAAATTGCCATCCTCATCATGTAGGAAGTAATTTTATTTTTAAAATTAACAATTCACCCTTTTCTAAAATTATGTCCAAAGCAGCCGGAGCAATCAGAAGACGGTATGGTGAACACAGGTCTTCATACCTGCACATTATCAATTTTCAGAATTTCAGAATCTTAGGAAAAGCAACTTCACTAATGATTTGATACTGAAATCTTCCAATAAATCCTTCTGGCTGAAGTAACCACAGTATTTGGCAAGTGTATCGTGCAAATAAATAAACCTAGAAAAACAATGCCACTATTTTTCTGGCATAGTTTGTCAAAAGTGTCTTCTTCAATAGTTACTACACAACTTAAACACCAGCCACACTATAAAATACAGAAAACACTTCTACTATTTATATAGTAGTGTTGTCTAAAGCCGTTTTTATACCTCCTCTTCTGTAGCAGTCAGTCATTTACAGCCTCGACCCAGATTTAACTCTGACCTTACTCTGAGCTGGAAGCATCTTACAACTGATACATTCAGTGCAAAAGGTTATAAATATCTTTGAAATGCTTCAAAGGAGAAAAAAAAAAACCCACCACGTTTGTGGCTGCCTTCATAGGATAAGGGAGCAGAAAAGGGCAGAAAGCAGTTTTAGCTTTTGTATTTCCTCTTTAAAATACAGTTGTTAAACATAATACAGTCAGATATGCACACTCAACTTTATTTTACACAAATGCACGAGTCCAGATTCCCTAGATACATACACAGAGAGTTTAAAAATAGCTTTTAATGATATATAAATATTGAGAGGAACATGGGCAGGGTGTTATTTTTTTGGTGGTGGTATATGTTTTCTTTTAAAATCAACAGTACTGGAGTTACCAGGTACCAGTGCAGTCTCCTCTGAGAATTAGGACTTCAAGGAGTTCTCTATGTGTTTCAGAACATGGGAAAGGCCCCCAAAATGTCCTCCTTCTCAAGTCACACTTTGCACTAGCAGCTGGAACTGCCCTTGAAGTTGCAGAAGTACTGCCTTTGGTAACTCTAAGCACAGAGCCAAAGTTCAAGACCAAAGTTCAAGAATAATATGGAAACTTTGAGTGACATCAAATTAAAACCAGATATTTTTTTTTTATGGCATTGGTCTTCTAGTAGCTTTTTTCTGATATAATTCCCTAACAAAACCAAACACAGTACGGTACTGAAAAGTAGTGCTGTAAAAGGAAGGAAGATTGTCTGACTACAGTATCAGTTCAATAGTACATCCCAACAGTGGGCTTCTAAACTCATCTTTTGCTGACTGAAGTCTTCCCTGTGTTCCACATATTTTACATCTCTGCAAACATCCCCTTTCTCTATATAATTTGTCTTAATGTGTTTTTATACTGCAAAATTACATCTGTACACTACAAAAAGGAACACAGACCACAAATTAAAATTGTAGTTGCACTCTGAAACCACAGATTACACATTTTAAACTGTGTAACAGAAAAAAAAGGCACACTGATAATGTGGAGGGAGGTCAGAGCATTAAGTTTCCAGCAAATTAAAATGCTACGCATAAAGTCACTTCAACACAGTTCATTATTCGATAACCGTAAGTTTAGAAGAATGGGTTTGTTTTGCTTTTCAAGCAGTCCTGTCAAAGAGTTCACAATAAATCTGGCCAAACTGAATGTATTGAAAGAAAATACCAACAGCCTACTCTGATGTTGTTTCTGAAGCCTGAGTCATATTGTCCAGATAGAATAGCACTGTAACTGTTTTCTGTCCTTGATGTCAGAGATGTGTTGGGGACAACAAAGATTTTATTTGCAATGAAAAGAACTCAAGTCTTGCTAGAGATAAGCAGGAAATATCAGTAGAAGAGGAAGAACTGCCAAAGAAAAGCAAGAGTGGAGAATTTGCAGTGAGAACCTTAATAGTTGCTGTCTTCTAAATCTCTTTACAGATGCAGATGAAGCAGTGTGAGGCACATGTACTACAACAAAATGTACTTTATAGCTATGCTTTAAAAAAAAAAAAAGTGACAAGCCCCCAAAAGAACAAATTCACACAAGTCCTTCCCATCATTTTTTCTTCCAAGCTTTTCTATTGCAGATGCATTTCTATATATTTCTATATGAGAATGAAAACCAAACACCTTATTTACTGCCATATCATTGTACAGTATTAGTCTTACCTAAACCTGCATGGGTAACTTGTTCAAACAGAGTCCAGCTGTGGTCATCAATATAGTGGTTCTTCAGTATCAACAGCTGACATACATCCCTTGCTGTTATATCATTTGGTACTTCCAAAGCTCTGCTGGTATCATCTTCACTATACACTTTAATTACCTGCAATAAATAAAAAAGCTAAAATATCCAGAAGTTTAATCTTTGATTCACTTAGTCCAAATATGGTCCCTTCTCAGCTTCATGAC
>VZTM01011685.1:17443-39592 GCA_013400555.1 Jacana jacana
CAACACCAAGGACAGCCAATTACATCTAGTGCAAGGGCATAACTGAGAAAAGAACAACTGAGCAAAGAATAACCCACTTCTAAATTTGGCTGCTGGACATCCCTTGCCGCAGGACACTGGACAGATTGATGCATTTGTTTTAAAAAAAAAATGTAATGGACATATAAATAAAAGCCGGGTGAAACTTTACATTCTCATATAATCTAAATGCAACAACTCTGGGACTGCAGAACTGTAGAAAGATTTGATCGAGTTACTTCCAGAACAGTAATCAAACTCTAGCTGCTCAGAGTTCTACATACTATNAGGTTGGAAGAGACCCTTGGGATCATCGAGTGCAACCATCAGCCCTACATACAAACAGAAATGAAATTGTCATACAGGGAAAAGAATTACCACCATATGAGGACCAGGAAAGTAAATAAAATGTTCTAGAAGATCTTTACTTATCACAAAGTAAACATTTTTTATCATCTTTTCTCTCAGTGGGTATTCCAAGTTTCTTTATACTATTAAAAGTATTTTTGGGGGAAGGGTTGAAGGAAGCCATATAAACTCTCATGACTTCTCCTTGTCATTTTCACTTTTTAAGTTTCAGTTAAAAAGTTTTATTTTTCAACACTGGTACACATTGTAGAATCCTGAATAATGGGTACCCATTAACTTCCAGAAGTTAAGCTAAACCCGCTTATGCTTAGTTTCAAGTGAAGAGGCTGAGAAAGTCATTGTATATTGACTGTTTGAAAGAAGGCATGACCATTTGGGTGTTTTTTTCTACATTTTCTTTCTCTGAAGAAGAATTAATCACATGAATCGGTGAATTGAATGGAATTGATGCTAGTGGATCACTAGTGCTCTGTCTTGGTAAGCTCTGCACAGTGACTAAACCCATTAGAGTCAACACAGAATGGTGGTTTTTTTAATAATAGTAGGAAATAGTTTCATATTTCTTGCAGCAGTCAGGAAACTCAATACTCTGTTAGATTTCCTCTATTTCTCATTTTTTTTTAAAGCAGACAAAACACAAAAAGGGAGAAGTACTGAGGCTCCTGACACAAAGACCAACTTCTGTCTGTGGTACTGTATGCTGGAATGGCAACTTAGTTATTAAAATAAAACAGATGTTTGAGATTTAATTATGAACATAAACAGGCAGGTAAACATGAACAGGTATAGAAGATTTGATGCAACATTAAACATGCCATAGAAGTCTTCCAGGTATTCAGAAACACACTAAGCAATCAAGTCTGGAATGCATCTTTTTTGTATTTTTGAATTTTTAAACAAGCATTTTCACCCAAAAGGACTCAATTTCATGAGACTGGGAAATGAATACATTAATTCATCTTTAAGAATGAGATTTATTCCCCAATATTTACATTTTCCAGTAGTGTCAAGTAACACCAAGCAACATTATTCCTTCTTTACCAAGACATCCCCATCCCTAGAGCAGAGCCTACTGTGTACTGGGCCAATGGAAACACTAATACCTCATTTGTAATGACAGTCTGGCCACAACAGCAAGGAACTCATCACAGGTTAAACAACTCTGCCCACCCTGGCTGTGCCAGAGCACAGATACCCTCAAGACAATGGGCTTCCAATATGTTTTTAAATTATCTCAAAAATCCTCCTCTCAGTTGAATCAATTTATCCATATTCATGAGAATACACAATACGCCTCACCTGCACTTAATGCACAAAACCTAAATACCATTGTGAATCCTTCATTAAACAAGACAAATTTTTTTACTAGAAACAAGCATGTTATTGCGGTCAGTCTTTAATTGCTACCTCACTAAACACATGCTCACTTCAAGTATCTATTGAACAATCAGCAATGTATTGTTGCCCTAACTTGTAACAGCAGCTCCTTCTCTGGTTCGTGCCAAAGTTGGTAGGACAGTGAGGAAGGAGCTGCAACTGTATCTCCTGCCACCTGCTTCTCTCCCATTAACGGCAGAAATCCAAAACCAAAAATAAATAAAAAATCAGGTCAGTTCACCCATGCTTTCCACACCTCAGAACAAGGAAAAAGGACTCCATGGAGATTAAAGTATATTGATGGTCTTACTCCTCTCCCAAATCCTGCTTTTCTCTATGGAACTACATATACAGCAGTTCTGCTACAAACTTTGGCCCTGTATATTAAATCAGCATGAAGTCCTTGATGATTTGCTCTAATATTTCAGCTAATAAATGATGACAGCTCAAAAGTGCTGCACGAGGTTCAGCCACCCCTTGCCATGACACTGATCTCCAGGATATGGCAAACATTAAAATCATGCTTCTAAAGTGTGAAAGTCTCTCTCCACTCATGAATCAACCATCTCAGTGCAGAGTCTTCCAGGGAAAACAGGCAGACCTTGGAGAAAGTCAATCCAAAGTTAACCCAGGCCTAAGCTACAGTCCAGTACTTGCATTTGAAACAAAAGCCAAAAAGACCAAGTTGATACTGAATGCAATAACTGATACTGCCAAAGCAGCTGTGGCTGATGGCTATGGTTGGGTTTCTAAGGTGTCTACGCTTTGGCAGCATTCCCACCCTAAGCAAGTGAGACCAGCAGCCATGCAGCCTGCTTGCAGTAGGGTCTTGTTACACACACACAAACTCCTACTCCAGTCACACAGAAAACAATGTTCTGCAGTTCAGCACAAACCAGCATGAATTATTTAAATTCCTGCAGTATTTACAAGGATTCCAAGATGAAACTAAAAGAGGTGTCTGGCAGCGTGTGCTGTGAACGGGATGGAGGGCTGTACAGGTGAGTAGACAAAACAGCATCCCAACACCTTAAAATACGTCCTACTCTGAGCAGTACTGAAGGTCAGGGACAGCTTTATTAGCCATTCCAGTAAGTCTGTGTCAGGCTCAGTCTAATAGGTTTTACAGGTGGAAGTGCCAGAAGGGAGAGAGACAGTATAGAAGGGGAAAGGAAGGGAGAGAATTAAAGCGACTTTCCTAATACTGGAAAGGATGGTCCCTTCCAACTGAAATATTCTATTCTCCTTCTCAATATCCTCGCAATAAACCAGAGTGAGAATCCAGGCCAGCGCCCTGGCTAGGGACCCTGCCAAGGGGTACCAGCGACTAGTTTTCTCCAGCTACTCATCATGTTAGGTGGTGTGCTTGTTTTACAGCAGGAGCACGTACAGCCCATGCTGAGGCCCTTGACGGATGATTTTTACAGAAATTCTTTTTAAAAGGGTTAAGAGTTGCAGCATAGATGACTACGCTCTTATTGCTGAAGAAATAGAAAAAGACTTTTTAAAATGCTGAAGACAGCAACACAAGTCATGATAATGAGCTGCCTGCGGCCATTCAACTCAGGGAGCAGGAAGCCTTGGAGGTGGCCTTGGACTACAGCTAAAACAAAACAACACAACAAAAAACAACAGCAAAAACTCCCAGAGTTTATGTTCCCTGTGAGTATTCTCACTCAGCTTTCTCAGTATAGGGAAATAAATCCTGCACAAGTCTAGGACAATGGATCACCCCAGCTCACAGCTATGAGATGTGCTACCTTATAAAACACAAATGCTGTGTCCTTTTTCTCTCCCTTGCAAGGGACTCAAATACAGCAGGGGACAACAGACAGGCAGTCACCTCACAGACCCTTCTGAACTTCTGTTACAGTTTTAGTTTAATGAATTGACTGTGACGGTGTAAATCTCATCAGTTAGAGTGACCTTTGAGGGGGTTTTTAATTAGTAAAAGTTGCTCAGTCTGCGCTTTCTGCTGTGTCTGAAGCATAGTCTCTGGTAGGATTTGCTAGGAATGTATTTGTTCCAACGGGAGTAGATCTGATGAAAAAGGATAAGTTCAAAATCTCATTTTTCCTTGGAAAAACATTGTAAAAATTATTTATCATCCCAGAAGTAGAGGATGCTCCAAGAATTAAAGGGTGGTAGGATTATGCTACAGATACAGTTATGCTGAGCTCCTACAGAGATGAGTAAGTTTGAGTAACCACTTCTTGATTTCTATTAGCAGTTACCATCATGCATTAGGTTGATCACTCTCATTTTTCCTCCTGAAAATTTGTCTGCTAATTGAGAACAAGCTGTCATTACGGTCTTCATTACCATACACACTCAAGCTTTCTTCTAAAGCAACCTATGTAACTTCCCTTGACTATACCTATTAGCAGACAGTTAGAAGTTGCCTCAGTAGTGCTCGAATCTTCTTCTTTCCTGTCTAGTTTATACATAGAAGGAGATTTTAGTTCTTCCCAAGGTAAGAAAAAGAAACATCTCAATAGCTTTCATTTAAGCCACTGGAAGTAAGAAATTAACAGTTCCAAGATCTTCTTAAAGGAGGAAAGCACCAAGCTGAGCATGACAAGCATTAATCATTTTCCTTGCCCATGGGAGCAGGCAAGGAGGTAAAGCTTTCCTATGGGTTCTTTTCCCATTTTTCAATATATTAAAAATCCGCCAAGATCCCAGAAGTATGAGCAATGTATCTTTAACCCCCCAAAAATTATTTTGATAAGAAAGGTTGCTTCAAAATAAAATATATTATTGTTTGTATTCACTAATCATCTCAACTCAGAATGTAAAATCAAGGTTGACAAATATAGCGTAGCATTTAACACAGAAAAGGAAAAAGGAGACCCTAGCTTTTATACTAAAAAAATATCAGAAGGAGCAAAACAATCAGCACCTGTTTAAAAGAATAAGTAAAAGCACACATAAGGTAATCAGTGTGGTAGGAGGGAGGCGCAAGAGAAGGCTGGACGCTACTCGAGTCTTCTTCAACACCCAACCATTACTTCCACTACAATAATTAAATAATGTGTTTCATAGATTTTTAAGAGAGAGTGTCCAAGTCTGATCTTCAGAATCTTCAAGCCATTTGTCCTGGAAGTTCTAATCTGCAGAAACAGTACAAACATGGAAAGACCATACCTTGCAATGAAGAATTTCAAACCAAGTACTAACATGAAAAAAGCCAGGTAGATCCAACAGAAAAAGAACAGAACAGAAAAAGAACAGAAAAAAAGAGTCCATATTTAGGTGTCTACATCAAAATGATCTAACACTTACATGAGTCTTAATGCTCCTGTACAGTCCTTAAGACAGTGGATGGACAGCACGTTCGGGGAAAAAAAAAATCAGGCCACTTTTATATTAAAAGACACAGGCACCTAACTTCAGCTTATCATTTCTGCAATTATTTTTTCCCCCATGAATAAAACATCACACATTTTGTACTTACATTACAATTTCAGTCACATCTATGTTAAATGCACAGTTACTGTATGCAAAACCAGGCCTTAAAACGTCCTAGACTCCAGGGTGCCATACTTCCCCTGAGATCCTGCCTGATACTGTGCTAACCTCTGTCTTTAGTGTTAACTAACAGGCTATTTGCCTGAAGCATTTGTTCTCCAATTTCCAACCTTGCCTCCTGCTAGACAAAGTTTTTTGCTTATTGATATTGGCAGAGGGTCAGGGAATCTGGAGTGTATTTGAACTACAATGGAAGCACTTGGAAACTTCTAGCATTTTGAACTATTTTATGACTTCTAGCAATAGGCTGTCTTGGTTTTAGAGAGAATCAGTAAAATTCCACATTCATAAAAATATTTAAGGGCAGGTTAACTCATGACTAGTTTTTTGTTTTGTTCTTTTTTAAAGTGTGTTAGTAAAGTTTACTGCCTTCATGATCAGGTGTGAATGCAAGGCTTTCCCTTTAAATATCCCAGTATACAGTTAAAAGGCCAGCTTCCAATATTTCCTCCAAAAGATTTGCAGGCCAAAAGGATTCTCACAGTTTGCAGAAATCTACATCTGAAAAAAGGGGGAAAAAAATCAATAAAAAGGTGGATACAGCGATAAACTGTAGCTGCTCATTGTAAAACAACTATTTTCTTAATCACCACAACAGGAGCTTTCACAAATTTGTCCAGTACATGTCCTGGTGAGGAATGAACACTGAGAACTGAAGCACAGACACAAAACAAGAGAGGATTTGTTAGTATTTTAGGCACCCAGATCCAAAGTGGTGGCTGTTAAGCCTGTGAACCTCTCTTCTGAGGAGGGTTCACAATGCACTGCACATGATGTCTGCACAGTCTTGTCAATGTGTATAACTGGACAGGCAGGAACTCTCACCCAGTGATTAGTGACAATCACCTGGAAGCCTGTTCTTGGGGGAGGAGGGCAAAGCTGAATTCCAGCATGCAATCCAAAAAACAAATTTATGTAAAATATAGACCCCAGTGATTCCTGACTTCTTATTTAGAACACAGCATAGCCTGAAGAGGCAAAAGAAACACTGCTCCCATGCAGAAAAATATACAGGATATATGCATTAGCTTAGATGACACAAGCATAAGACTTAAAATCTCTTTCACACACAGACTCCCTGCATTCCTAGCAACTTCAGTAAGGGAAATTTTAAGATCCTGTTAGAAGCAACATTTTCTATTCTGTGGTTTCCAGTTTTAGAACACAGAGTCACAAAATTGTAGGGGTTGGAAGGGGCCTTTGGAGATCATCTAGTCCACCCCCACCAAAGCAGGTGAACCTAGAGCAGGCTGGACAGGAACACATGCAGGTGGGTTTTGAATATCTCCAGAGAAGGAGACTCCACCACCTCTCTGAGCAGCCTGTTCCAGTGCTTTGGCACCCTCCAAGTAAAGAAGTTTTTCCTTTTGTTCAGATGGAACTGCCTGTGTTCCAGCTTGTGTCCATTGCCCCTTGTCCTGTCACCAGGAACCACTGAGAAGAACCTGATCCCATCCTCTTGACACGCACCCTTTAGATATTTATAAGCATTGATAAGATCTGCTCTCAGTCTTCTCTTCTCCAGGCTAAACAGACCCAGGTGTCTCAGCCTTTCCTCGTAAGAGAAATTCCTCCATTCCCTTAATCATCTTTATAGCCCTTGCTTCCTTCTCAAGGTACAAACCAGAAAAACTATAAAAAAACAGCCAAAATAGGCAGATTGGACACTTTATAAGTGATATGAAATGAAATTAAACTGTTATCTTCTTCAATAGGACCATCACAGCAATTAAGGAGAGGTTAAGGACCTTGTATGGCTTGGGAAGCCATATATTGAAGACTTGGGAGATCTGTTTAAAGAAAATGAAGGTAAGCCAAGTCCCTGATTACAAGGAGAGAAAACATCAAAGAATGAGGTTGTTGCCCAAAGGAGGAGTGGCTTCTTCGACATGACAAAAGTGAACTTTGCATATACTTACCTATTACTGATAAATTAATGCATGGTCTCACGGAGCTAAATGATATAAAAACACCAATAAATGCCTGTCTTGCAATGAAATCAAAGTGCCAAGAAACGCAGGGAAAAGTCTAGGAAAATTGCCTACCTTCTCTATCACAACCTAGAAAAATCTCATGTTGTTTCCAAAATTTAACTGTTTTTAAAATGATATTTCAAAGAGCAAAAATAATGTCAGTTTCCAGCCTTCATTCAACTATAAGACCACTGACAAGAGCAATTTCTCCAGCAACTCATTAATTTGTTGCCTCAAAACACAATGAAAATTTTCAGGTTATAATATTCTGTTAGAAGATATTTAAAAAAAAAATAATTTCACAGTAACAGTATGCACATATTATCAACTAAAACAATTTCAGTAGTAGTAGTAGTAGTAGTAGTATTCTGTTTATGTACTACAGCACTGTCTCTATTATATAGCCCATACAGCCAATCCCCTCCCCAAGACTCAGCATGGCTCTACCTAATCCAGCACAAGATTACCATCCCATGAATGGAAAAATCCCATGCAAAACAGGAAGAAGGGACAAAAAAATAGTTGAGATTACCTATAAAGAAAGAAGGCCCAGTTCTTAGTTTCAAAATACGTGTTCGCCGTCTGACTTTGGGCAAGTCAGTATCAGTCCCTCAGTTTCCATTTCGGAAAATGGGTCAGGGGAAGTGAAATCTATTTCTGTACAGCAGATTGAACTCATTAAGATTTGTAAAGCGTTTAGATCTGCTAATATGACTACTGCTTTAGATGTGTAAATAAGTTGCATTATAAAAAGAGAGGTTAAATTATGCAGATCTCCAAATTATAATCAACTACACGAAAAAATATACCAGCAAAGTTCTTTCAAACAAAGGTTATGACAATCACATTATGATGTTAGAAAAAACAGCAGAATGAGGACAATGCTGACATGCAATCATCTCAAAGACAACATCAGTAAAACCAAAGAGAAACAATGTTTGAAAGACAACAGGAAAGTTAAATATAATTACTTAATCCTGAATTGGATACATCAAATTTTTCAGTGTTGGTCAACGGAAGCAAAATACAGTTATGAATAGTAATAAAACAGTTATAGAATATTTCATTTCTTAGTATAAAGTATATATATAAAAGTATAAAACTGAACAAAAGGCAAGGTCTAGAGAAAGCAATATCCAGGCTTTGGACAATTAATTCATAGTACAACTACTTTTAGAGCAGAAAGTAAGATTATTGTTAACTATACGATAACTATAATTGTATGATACTTTGCTCAAAAGGTTACTATAGTTGGAGAATTAAACATCAACAGTATGTTGTAAAGTTCAGCATACTGTAAGTCTGTTGCAGTATTGCAGTCATAAATAACATGTAGATTAAACATAGAAAGCAAAAAGATTTATCATCATCAACAGCCATTACCACAACAAAGGAGCAAATCAGGAGTAAGAAATGCAAAGGGACCTATAGAATTAAAAACCACAATAAAGTCCTTAAAAAGAATGCACATTACTTATAAGGTAGGGCAGGGGCAGACAGGACAATTTCTTTAAATACCGAGTCTCAGATTATTCTGCCTTACAGAGATCTTTTGCAGACTACAGAGATTCCAAACAAAAGCAGCTAAAGAGGCATTTCAAGTACAACTGGTAAACTGTGTATGTATCACTAGAAAGCTGTGAGAAAACTTAAAATCGTTAGCAAAAATTTCAAACAATACAATTCCATGGTTTAGCAAAAATGAAAGAAAATTAGCAGGTTTGCTAGATGATTAAGCAGTCAAAGGATCATTTACACATGATAAACAGACTGCCAAGCAGCTAAATGATTTATTTGCATTAATTATTCACAACAGATATGGAAGAATATGTTCCTACATCTACTTATACATCATCATACAAGTGAAATAAAATAGCCAGTTTAAAAAAAGGGGAGCCTGGAAATCAAAAGGCAAAAGCAAATATTTAACAAGGTTATACAGCTTTAAATTTAAACTTCAATGGCAAACCTCAGTCTGTCCTCACATCAACCGAAATGGAGGCTTATGCCTCCATCTATTACTTCATCTGATGTGCACAAGGTATAAACTCCTGTTCAGCCCTGAGAAAGAGAAAAGCCCAAAGGCTGTTGCGGCAGATTAATTCTGGGGTGTTGCACTGTGAATTTGTGAGCCGCTGTTGCCAGGCTGATAGGTGCTAATCTACCAACATTACATAAATCTGTCTCTTCCTAGAAAATACACACTTCAATTTACGAAAACTTTTCCCCATCTTGTTCATAGCACTTACTAGAATGGTTCAGAGAAATCATCATGCTTCAGAAAAATCTCAGTGGGGTACTGCAGTTCATATTGATTTGTATCAAGAACTTTTCTCAAGTCCTTCAAAAGAAGAGCTATTATGAAGATTAAACAGTCATGGAGTAAGAGACTGCAAAATAAAGACAAGCTTGGAATGAATGGTTAATCTTTAGAACAGCTGGTTGTAGTCAAGTAATTTCAGACCCTTACTCCTACTCACCTTTAAATCACAGTGGAGAACCCATTCTTTACAAGCCACGATAAAAATAAATTTGAGCATTACTCAGTGTAACGGAAAATAACTAAGTGTGTACATTAACATCTGACACAAACATATGTGAAAAACCTCTTGGCCCTGGGAAATGTACAAGGTGCCATATTCCTCTCTTCTATGTACCACTTACTTCCAGACAGCTAAACAACCAGGTCATTTCTGAACCTTGGTGCAGAGTACAGGTAATTCCCCAGTTAACCTAAACCCAGTACACAGACATGTAGTTCTCAATTAGGAGGACAAAAACAGAGTATCTATCCTCCCATCCACTAAAAATAAAGATATAAATGATGACAACAATCCAGTGAAATTTGGGTAAAATTCTTTAACCAAGGGAAAGTAGTTGTAAAAGGGGAGAACAGAACATAATCCAACTTCTGAACAGGTACATTTGTCCATAAGCTGTTCTCCCTTCTAGCCATACATCACCACCTCTGCGTGTCAGAATAGCCACACACTTTCATGCAGTTCAGTATGTCCAACCAATACAGCTCGCAGTATGAAGCTTAAGTTATTTAGGTTAAATGTACATGCTTCATGATTCATTATCTTCACTCAGAGCTACCTTAATATTTCTCATGAAATTCAGAGAAAACCAGTAAAATAATAGATATAATAAATATAATAAAATAAGGTACAAAATTCATCTTGGTAGCAGCTAAGAGTTTCATGTTTTGCTAACAACCGAGTTATCTGTAATAAAAGTTCAAAAGTCTTATTGGTTGATTTAAAGAGATGGATATTCAGACCAGACTTGATGATTGCATTAAGGTTAATAAGAATGTACTTTCACATGAGCTTTTCTTCATGAAAAGTTAATTTAGTGGAGGTGAACAACTTATAGCCCTATTAGTAAAGTTAGGTTATTTAGTGTATCTTCAGTCCTTTGCTTCCACACTGCCTGTCTTAATTTCACATAGCTTTCATATATTTAATAAAGCTTTGCATTTAACTATGTACAACAGCAACATTTAGAATGCACTTACCGTATACTGATGGAAAAATATCCAATTAGACTAAGAGGGATGAGATGGGAAAATCATACTAGCAGATTCAAAGAATCTGACCTGAAGGAGGAACTTCAGCATTTAATTTTTTTTTTAAAAAGTGTGTGAACTACAAAATGAACAGAAAATTGAACAGTGTACTCGCAAATAAAGTGTTCTTTAACCCCCAAACTGAGAATATGGCAGACATTATCCACACACTAGTTTCCAAAGAAGTCATGTATGAAGATCGGAGAGAAAGAAATTTGAACACAACGCCACAAAAAGACACTTTTGGGTTTTGTTCTCTGTGTACAACAAAGTTAGGGGCAGAGTGTTATCAGCCTTGTGTTTGAATAGCTTGTCCCTATTTCTGTCAAAGCACTAACATTATTTAAATGAGGCCTTCTGTATTAAATAGTGCAGTTTGTCCAACATATCCTTTGCTTGTCAAAGATAAATAGAATGCCGTGTTCCAGCACAAGAAAAAGCAAATCTGTTACTGCCACATTCTGGCCGCACTCTATGTTTCTGAGGAGATACCAGCTATAAAAAGAAATACCTATTGTTTCTACCGGGTTTTTCACACTATGTTGCTGGTTTCTCAGTAGAGCAGATCTCTTGCTGAAGCTGAAAAAGACCAAGTCTCTGGATAACACTATTAAGACACCAGTTAGTTTCCCACTTCCTTAGCAGCAGTCCTAAAATACCTTTTTTAAATAAAGAAAGCAAAAATATTTTTTCTTAAAGCATTCTTTCACTTTTACAATTTTACACAGAAGTTCTGGCTTAAACTACAAGACAGCTTCAAAGTAAAGAATGCCTTTGCCGTCACCTTTATCACCTATGTATTCCCATGGAGGTCACCAGAGGAGAAAAGAATGTAAACTCTGTAAGACTAAGCACAGTTTAGATTTTTAGCTAAAGAACATACAGTTGTTTGGAAATTTTCTTGGAGTTTCTGGAGTGGTACAAGGAATGTCTAGAACAAATATGACAAAGGTTATGTAGGTTAAATTGCTAAAGTAATTGTTAGTTTAGAATGCTGAAGCACTTTCCATTTGGTTTAAGACCAAAAAACCTGCTTTGCTGGGTCAGACTACAACATCCTAACAGCCCAGCACTGTCTCTGGGTACCTGTTTCTAGTCACTGGTGGTATATAACAGCAAGGTTTAACTGCTGTAGAATAGTTATTCTGACAAAACGTTTTATCCCCCAGCGCTTTTCGACTTGTCTTTCATTTTATTCACATAGCCTTGTTCCCTCTGGCCAAAGCATAAAATCCAAATAAAGAGCAAATCCTGCAGTAAAGGTAGTAAGTTTACTCAAACCATGTAAAACCTTCAACTATACATTGCTGCATTATTACACATTTGTCAGCAAATTTTACCGACAAAACCACTACAGGAAGGGAAAGACCAGGAGTGCCTGGGCCTGGAAATTAGGCTCTGTAATTGCAGGCAAAAATGTCATAGTCATCTAATGCAGGAGATACTCACTAAAACAAGTGAACAAAGTTGAACAAAGCACTACTGAGAAGTGGATGATGTAGGAATAAGAAGAGACTAATCATTTCAGAAATCCAGTGATTTACCTCTAATCACTTGTTCTAAAATGAAAATGAGGTATGTAGACTGAACAGCCTTCAGTCATACAGGAAACCCAAGAAGTCAATAGCACATTTCTCATCTCTACACATGCTGTTATACACTACACTCAGAGGTCTTCCGGGCTGTCTGGCTGCTGCTTCTGTTTCCTACACACAAGCCCTGTTCATAGCATCATGAATATATGCATTTTATTTGTGTTACGATCATCCTAAAAGTCTTGTCAAACAGGATGCCCAAAAGGATGGTGGCAGACACCAACCCAACAAGTTACACTCAACAGGACCAAAAGCAAAATGACAACACTGAGGGCTTGCCTACGCAGCTGGTGGGCAATTTGATGAGCTAGTAAAGTCTGGCTGTCAAGCTAGTACAAGACAAGCAGAGGGCTCCAATTGCTATTTAGTCTAGATACCATTTAATTGCTAACCTCTTGGAGAAGGGAATTAACTGGTTCAGAAAAACAGTCTAAGTGGTCTAAGAAAAAAAGCACAATGTTATGTTAGGGCAAAGTTCAGGGGTGAAAATGACACAGTATGCGACAAGAGTGATGAAAAAAGACTGTGAACAAATCAGTTGGAAAAAAATAGTGGAAAAAAAAAAGAGGATTCTAGCAGGAAAAGAAGGATTTCTAGTAGAAAGGAAAAGCTGTGTCAACTGAGCACTTCCAGGTCTCAGTCCTTCCTAAGAATTTTATTGGTGCCAACTAAAAAGCAAAGACACAAATAGCAGGAAGATGTAACTTCAGGGATGTGCAAGGCACGGGAAAGAAAGGAACCAAAGATGCCTCTCCAAGTTCAGGTTAACATTTTGGAGTCCAAGCATATTTACTGGTAGAGATACAGGTCAGCAGTCCCAGACAGGCATTAGGATCTGCCAGACACAGAGAATGAAAATGTTATGAGAAAGATGATGAAATATGAGAAATGAGATGAGAGTCTATCAGTCCTGGCTCAAGAACTGGATATGTTCTCTTGGAAAGTGTGACTTGGTAAGTTTCAGTTGCCTTGCTTTGTTCTGCATTCCCTAGGCACCCATTATGCACTGAGCTGTGCCAGAAATCTGTTCTCATATAGCTACTTTAAACTATGAAAAAACAGCTGCCTTGCCTGAATGTAATCATAAATAAAGAGTTGAAAGCAACGAATAAGGGTATCTTCAAAAAAAGAAAGTTTAGGAAGTCACTAGCAAGGGTAAGATACTAAGATGGACTGGAACCCGAGTAAAATTCCCAGTGTTATGACAGAATTATTGGTGGACAAGTTTTGATCATACAGCCATAACTTCTTTTTTAAGTTCTTAAAGCAGCTGGCGTTTTACTGGGTTGGTCCTGCCTCTGCTCCTGACCCAAAGGCAGAAAACAAAGGAGTGGGGCAGCATGATGCATGGCCAGCACCCATAGCAACAGCATGAAAATGAGGAAGAAAGCGAGCTTAAATATGAATAATTCCTGGGTGCAAGGTGATGAATTTTCTTTGTATGCATTAGTATATCTTCAGTTTACCAAAAGTAAATAAAATCTAATTATTCAGGTACTTGCTTATGTATTGTAGAATGCTGAAAGTAACCCACACAAAAGACATATAAGTCAGGGAAATCTGATTTTTTGCATAGGACTGATACCAACACCTTGTGTGCAGTTTTGTTTATTTTCTCCCTTCATATACAGCAATGCAGCATAATCAGTACAGGTTTTACTACCAGTAGAAATAACTATTCAGCAATAGCTCTTGATATGCTTCAAGGCTAGATAACACAGTCTGAAGGTCAAGTTCTGACTTCTTGAAGTCTAATTTATTCAAGAGGAGACTAAAGTACTAGAGCTAGAAAATGGCCAAGCACTTTCTTCAATTGATGAAAAAGCTGGTTTTTTTCCAAAGAATTTCTGCCAACAGAAAAGGATTATGAGCAGAGTAGGGCACTAAACACTGCCAATTTCCTTGGTTACTGTATGAAGAATGTTAGATGTTCAAAGAAGGCAAGAAGAAACTGAAAAACATATCAAAGATTTGTTCAAGAACTGAAGACAGAGAGGAGACAGAGTGCAACGTTAATTGTGCCACTAAACCTTGTCAAGCTGTATCAGGGACGAGTAATGACCAAGTGTATTAAACCATTGATATTTTAAAAGACTTTTTAAAAAGCTCTGTGCACTTATTATTCACTCTCTCATACACACACATCCCTATCTACCTTTCATGGCAACTACACAGCATAGTGCTATGTATTTTAAATTCCAAGATCCTTCATGATTTTGTGTACAAAGTATTCTATGAAATTTGATTGCTTGTAGATTCTGGGATGTCACAGGATAGAAAAAACCTCCGCCCCCACCCCAGTAGCTGAACCATAGGGATTGCTAAAGTTACTCCCATTTTGATTTCATTTATACAAGTGGGCTCATTTTCATACACAATAAAAATCATAAGAAGCTTTACTGCATTTATGTTATTCAACATAATCATAAGACTGGCCAACCCATGTATGACTGCTGTACCAGAATCCATTTTTAGGTACCTACTGGAGTCTAAAGAACACATATTCAAAGCAGAAATTGGTCCCAGAACCCTTCTTGAGTATAACATCAGATCTAGATTTGTTTGGCCAATATCATGAGGGAGAGGAAAAGTCCTGTGACACCTTCCCCCGGGTAGGCCCTGTCAATAACTCTCTCCTAAATAGTCCCTGGCCCTAACCAGATCTCTTCCATAATGACAGTAAATGCCAGACTGCCACTTTCCTTCTTCTCTATCATCCGTAAACTGGATCTCTAGCATCACATCACTTCAGCCTCTATCATGAGCTGTGTGGCATTGCCAATACACCAGAGGGATGGGATGTCATCCAGAGGGACCTGAACAGGCTGGAAAGGTGGGCCCAGGTGAATCTCATGAAGTTCAACAAGAGCAAGTGCAGGGTTCTGCATCTGGGTCAGAACAATCCTCACTATCAATACAGACTAGGGGATGAGGTGTTAGAAAGAAGCCCTGAGGAAAGGGACTTGCTGATGCTGATGGATCAGAAGCCGGACACGAGCTGTCAGAGAGGTGACTGCGCCACTTTGCTGTGGTGAGACCTCACCTGGAGTACTGTGTGCAGGTCTGGAGCCCTCAGTATAGGAAGGACATGGACCTCATGGAGCGGGTCCACAGGAGGGGCACAAAAAGATCAGGGGGTTGGAGCACCTTTGCTATGAGGACAGGCTGAGGGAGCTGCCTGTCCTGCTGTTCAGCCTGGAGAAGAGAAGGCTCCAGGGAGACCTAATAGCACCTTCCAGTACCTGCAGAGGGCCTACAGGAAGGCTGGGGAGGGTCTGTTTACAAAGGCATGCAGTGACAGGACAAGGGGCAATGGCTTCAAGCTGAAGAAGAGCAGATTTAGATTGGATATTAGGAATAGGTTCTTTACTCTGAGGGTGGTGGAACGCCAGAACAGGTTGCCCAGGGAGGTGGTTTAGGGCCCTTCCCTGGAGATATTCAAGGTGTGGCTCGACAAGGCCCTGGGCAACCTGCTCTAGTTGGAGGTGACTGCAGGGAGGTCGGACTACGTGACCCTAGAGGTCCCTTCCGGCCTGGACCATTCTATGATTCTATGAGTAGGTAATTTAGTATCTGCAAGTACAGTACAACAGATGAATGAGACTAGGCAGTTCATGAATCTTTTCACAGCTAACATGAAAGATGTCTACTCCCTCAAACAAGTATCTGAGGGAGATACTTGTAAAACTAGTTTCACAAGTTTTTATGTATTATCAAGAGAAAGCAAGAATTCCAGATCTCTCCAAACAAAATGCAGCTACCTTATCACATGTTAAATACATATAGGTGGCCAGACCTTTCCTTGAGGTTACATATTAGCGTGCCCTTCTAGCAATTTTAAACATAAACTTCTTCCAAAAACCACACTACCAGCCTCCTGAATTCAGTTTGGGTTTTCCCCCATTCCCAAATATATTCCTCCTCGTCAACCTTCCTCAACTCTTTTTCTGGCTCAAAACCTTTACTATTTGTATCAAACTCTGCAGATCCAGTAGCAGCGTACACTGATGTCTTATCCTAGCAATTTACCTCTAAAATCCAATTCTATATTGAATTTCCAGTCAGGCCCATCTTACCTCTTTACCTATGGTTATCCCCATTATTTTCTCTCAGATCCCTCAGTAAGTCATAAAACAAAACATTCCATTAAGAATAAGACCTTTAATGATTTAAATAATTCACCTCAGCCATCACAGGTTTTCTGGCCACTGTTTCTAAAGTATTTAAAGTGCACTCAGTTCCATCCCCCATTTAAACCTCTCATAGAAATCATAGAAACACAAGGTTGGAAAGGACCTACAAGATCATCTAGTCCAACTGTCCTCCTGTCACCGATACAACCCACTAAGCTACTAAATCATGTCTTGTAGCACCTCATCCAGACGCTTCTTGAACACTGCCAGGGATGGTGACTCAATGGGCAGGCCATTCCAGCACCTGACCACTCTTTGGGAGAAAAAAGGTTTTCTTGACATCTAATCTAAATCTCCCCTGGCACAACTTGTGGCCATTCCCTCAAGTCCTATCATTTGTTATCCGGGAGAAGAGGACGACCCCCTTCTCTTCACAACCTCCCTTCAGGAAGTTGTAGGGTGCAATGAGGTCTCCCCTGAGCCTCCTCTTCTCAAGACTAAATAATCCCAGCTCCCTCAACTGTTCCTCATAAAACTTGTACTCCAGACCCCTCACCAGTTTTGTTGCCCTTCTCTGGACACATCCCAGGGCCTTGATGTCTTTCTTGTGGTGAGGGGCCCAAAACTGAACACAGCACTTGAGGTGCAGCCTCACCAGAGCTGAGTACAGGGGGATGATCGCCTCCCTGCTCCTGCTGGCTGCACTAATCCTGATGCAGGCCAGGATGCCATTGGCCTTCTTGGTCACCTGGGAACTCTGTCAGCTCATGTTCAGCCAAGCATCGACCAACACTCCCAGGTCCTTTTCTTTTTCACAGTCTTCTAGCCACTCTGCCCCAAGCCTATAGCATTGCATGGGGGTATTCTGGCCAAAGTGCAGGACTGGCGCTTGGCCTTGTTGAACATTTGCCTCAGCACAGCAACCCAGTCTATCTAGATTCCTCTGAAGGGCCTCCCTACCCTCAGGCAGATCAACACTACCTCGCACCTTGGTGTCATCTGCAAACTTACTGAGGGTACACTCAAACCCCTCATCTAGGTCATCAATAAAGATATTAAACAAGATAGGCCCCAGTAACAACCCCTGGGGGACACTTGTCCCACTTGTAATGGGACGCCAGCTGGGCCTAACTCCATTAACCACTACCTGCTGGGCACTGCCCTCCAGCCAGTTCTTTACCCAGAGAAGAGTATACCCATCCAGGCCACGGGCATCCAGTTTCCCCAGGAGAGTACTATGGGAGACCATGTCAAAGGCTTTGCTCATGGCTAGGTAGACTATATCCACAGCCTTTCCCTCACCTACCAGTCTGGTCACACGGTCATAGAAGGAGATTAGGTTGGATCTCTCTTCAAATCTCTCATCTCTCTTCAAATCTTTGTGGGATGTTACACTTTCTTTTACTTTATTATTGTTTGGGGTTTTTTTATTATTACTGTACAAAAGACAAAGAGGGCATGTGTGTTGTTTATTCATCTTTATATGCCTATTTGTCAAACTGTCCTTACAAAGAGCTGTTTCATACATGAACGCTTTGTCTGCCTCCGGTTATTTTATAAAAGGTATCCATTTAATGACACCATTATCATGTCACTTAAAGTGCCTTATGTAAAATTCCTGGATTAGCACATTGGCCTTTCATCTCAGGGAACCCAAATGTAAAACTGAAAAATTACTTTCATGCTCTTAGCCTTGCAGACAGACATTACTAATTCTCTGTACAATTTGGTTTAAGTGACCACTTTTCCTTGGGGGAGGGGTAAGTGTTGATTAAAGCAGCGTGTGATTTCAGGACAGAAAAATAGATGGAATAAAGATACAAGAGAATCTTGAAATTTGCATGCTTATACCAGTCTTAGATTTAAGCAATCTAAACCACATTCTCATTTTCGAATCAGTATTTCTTCCATCTAAAAAATGTGATGCAATCTCTTCAAGAATCTCTGGAAATTATGCAGCTGCAATAAATATCACCTATGTAAACAGAGCTTTTTAACACTGTGTGACCTAGTACACTATGAAGTTCCCAGCCGCTGTGGAAAAATCTACAACTCTCACTGTTTATACACCTTGCATCCAACATCAGGTGAATAAGTACTCTTCTACTTATCACATAACGTGTCTAATAGACTTGTGAGTGTTTATCTTGAATAAATGATTGCTCTTGGACTGTAAAACAATGTTTTGAATGCACTGTGACCTTTTAAATCTAATTTATTTAAAAAACATTAGCAGAGTACAAAGTTATTCATACAAAACATAAAGAAGACGTTTACTCTGTGTTGGATTAATTGTATGTCTAGTCTATATACACACCATAAATCTGGTTTTAATAGTATTCAATATGCATAATTCCCCATGCTTATTAAGCAAATCATTATTCTGCCTGTGCTAAAAAGACCCCTTGGAATCTAAATGAAGCCCTGTAGCTTTAGTTCAAAATATATTACTTAAGAATAAAACACATCAACTGTGACAAGTACTTCATATCTGATTTTAAAAGAGAAAGTATGAGATTACTTTCAACAAAACACATTAGATATTTGGAATGAAAATGAGAAAACCCCATGTATTTAAGAAACAGGCACAACAGCCAGATTGAAAATGCACATTGAAAATGCAAAATTTTACCTTTTATGCAGGAGTGAAAAAAAAAAAAGAAAAAAAAAGGCTTGTGCTTTTTTCAGTACCATAGTTAAACTAGACCTTACAGGTTTACACATCCTACGAATTTAAGAAATAACGACTGGGATTTATTGATAGCCTAAAATAATACTTTACAAGCTAATGCTTAAATTTGTCTTGACTATGTAGTGCTAATATAACCTCTTTACATTGCCAGGTCCTTCTTGATTGCAAGAAATAGTTGCACTACTTCCAGTCAAAGGTGGTATCTGGGCTCCTAAAGTTCACGAGAAACAAAAGCAAATTTATACGTGCATGTGCTTTCAAAAATGTCACCCCTTGCAAGCAAGGCTCTGTCTTGCCTGCCTGCCTGTGGTATTCCCGTTCCAGAAATTAGGGTATTGCCACAGAAATAACAAAAGCACCTTCTGAATAGAGAGGAGATACTTTCAGAAGGAATTCTACATGCACAGATACAAGCATAAACAGAACTATTAAATTTGGCAAACAGTGACCCTCAGTGAGGACACATGCCTTTGAAAACTTTTGCAACCATGTGTAACCCAATACCTACCTAAGGCGACATCCTGTGCTGCTTCCTCCTACTACTTCCATTATTTTTATTTTGGGTTTACAAAGTGCACAGATCAAGAGAATTAAAGCCAGTAACTGTTGACAGGTAATTTGATAGCAGTGTGAAAATATTTGTGTTTTAAAATAGGAGAGAATGGACAGAAAATGATCTTACTCACCGTGCATTTGTCAAAAGAGAAAAAGCCTTGAGTTTCCTCGCAGGAAAATGCTCACCTCTCAACAGCAAAAATAAAGCAAAGCAATCAATTAAAATATACAGCACAGTTCAAGCTGAGTTTCCTTGCCTTGTGAAAGCTAGATTGAGCGGTTACACATCTCTCTCCTCCCACACATCACCAAGTACTACTGTGTGCATACCAGAGGAGTCCAACACAACTACATGCTGCAAGAACAAAACCTTTATCTCTAACATACAAATAACCAAAGAACAGCCAAAAATTAAATAACTATGACAACTGAAGATCTGTGACCAGGTGGGATATTGGAGAGAGGGAGAATGGAAGGGAGGGAACCACGGGGTTGAGAGGATCAGAGCTGAGAAGTTAAACCCCAATTTTTAAAAGAGTATTTTTGAGAAGTGTAACAGAAATATACCAAAATGTTAGGATAAAACTCTGTAAGAGAGCCTCTTGGACACATCTGAATCTGAAAGGGAAGATACTGTACCAGAAAAGTGGTACATGATCATGTTATTAAGACAGTAGTATAATCTAATCTGTACCAGTCAATCACACTAAAATTGTATGTTCACAGGCTTCCCCTCCAACTCAAACAATAAATTAATCTGAAAAAATACCACACATCCCAAACCAATAAGACCTATGTCTTCATATACTACTTCAGACCAACTGGCCATAAGAAGTATATGCTGTGTCCTATGTAAATTGCTCATGAGAACCATTTAATGCTGTAGCGATATTTCAGTGAAATTTCATTTTTCACACTGCTGGTATATTAAAAGCCTTTAAGTAACAAAAGAGACTATTAAAAGTGATTCAGGCACATTACACAGCAATGATTTTTTGAAAAATATCTGCACATTTACAAAATCAAACTAATGAATGACATTTTTTTTAGCTAACTTCTAAGTGAATATATCTGGTTTAGCAGAGTCATGTTTCCATACTTCACTCCCATGTGTATTTTTCAGTTCATAAATACCCCCAATGCAAACAGTTACACTTGGCAATGGTGGTGCACATAGACATAATGATTTTACTTTGCTTCCCCTTTTATTAAGATAACAGAAAAAGGCAAGCTACAGTGGCTAAGGAAAAACACTGTACAGCGCTACCCTGATTCCTAAAATACATGATGGACCATCCAACTGGTTAGGCGTAGCCAGAGAGGGTGAATAAAAGGTATGTTGTGTTTAAGGCTGATCCAATAAACACCCATAAGGAACATACCATAGCCTCTACAGAGGCATATTTTAATATTCTGAAATGTAATTATGATGTTTTATATTTTAAAAAATACATTAATCAGTAAGCATAATCAATGTCTTTTGTACAAGGTACAGAATTATAGTAACAGGAAAAAAACAGAATAACAAATATTCAATTACGTACACATATATATTTATATGTATTAAGTAAACATATATTTCACATACTTAAAAATTTACATTTATCAGAAGAGAAAAAAATCTTATTACATTAGAGAAATTTAAAAAAAAATGAAAAATTAAATACAGCCCTGTTTATTTTAAACATTGTTTAAACATTGTTTATTTACACTAAACAAATGTATTACCAATACATTTTGCAAAAGTCAGAACTACAAGACTGATTNACCCAAAATAAAATCATTAAAGGCTATTGTAGCACTTTACACCAAGTGGTTGTAGTATTGCTGAGGTTTTTCTCCTGGCTTTTTCCAGAAAACAAAATATTCTTCAGTGCTTCTGATCTTAGGGTTTCAGGAAAGTAACTGAGCATAAAAAAGATGCACAAAATCCATGGACTTTAATTCTACTATTCTTAACTACCTTTATTCAGAGCAGCAGCAAAACTCCCCTTTTACTTAAAGTCATCCAATTTCTACCTTTGCAATCTGACAAAGGCCTGAAAATGTGGCAGATGTAATATTACAAGCAAGTGAAATTCAAGACTGCTTTATGAACTCCAGTTGTTGATCACCCCCACTCACATATTTACTTTATGTATCAAATAACTACATAACAAATCTGTTTTCATTAACATGGTTCTACTAAGGAAGCCAAGGGTTTTTGTTTCCTTCTTTGTCAAAAAGGGTAAGATTTTACATTGCTTATATGATAAGTTATAATCTTTTTTTAAGGTCTCATAACGTGCTTATAGCAGAAAACCAGTTATGCTTTTATGCAGCACGTGTAAGCAAT
>VZTM01011686.1:0-18174 GCA_013400555.1 Jacana jacana
TGTCCTCCAGTGCGAGTGCCAGGCTTTGGGATCACTACCTAAAGACATTTATAAGTTTATGAGTTGTATTTATTAAGCTCCGGTTGTGATTTCCCTTGAGCCCTCCTCTTCCCTTCATGAGGCACATCCTGATTGAGACTGTCTTTGATTGTGGTACCTTTACAGTGCTGTTCTGTGACCTGTGCATTAGGCGTGGAATAGATGTTGTGTAACTCCTTCTGAACTAGACAGACATCTATTTCATGGTTGCCTGAAACTGGATGTCCTGGCTTGGGTCATGCACGCGGTGACCTACAGTCCTGTACTTCTGCTCTCCTCGTGCCCCTGGGGACATTACCAACAGTGCCACAACTGCGTCTAACACACAGACGAAGCAGCTAGCGTAAACTAGACAAATGAAATGCTGCTCTCAACATAGCTGTGGCAGACTGGAGCTCAGTGTGGGCTCACTGCTTGAATACTTATTTATCTTCCAGGGCAAGTTTTCTAGCTGAGTCTGTCTGCAGCAGCTACATGGCTAGCAGAAGCTGAACTTAGCTGGGTGAATGCTTGTATTAACCTACAGTACAAGCTTAATGCTTGCAGATGAGCTGCAGGGAATGTAGAACAGAGATGACTGTCAGGAACACAAGACTGCTGGATGCTCTTGAATAATCCCTCCCATAAGGTGTTCTCCTGTGAATTGCTGCGGCCGGTAGCCTTACAAATGAAAAAGTTAGAAGGAATAATTTTCAACCAAAGCTAAAGGAACTAAAGCAATATGATGGATTGGTGGGATGGCGCAACTTTTGATTTACTCCAGTGATGCTGTAGCTGAGCAAATCTGTATTTCTGTCATGTACAGGGTAAGATTCACAACTTCTGTCCCCAACAAAATGTTCAGAATACGAATTACACTAAATCTTGCAACTTCAGGCACAGGAACTAACTCCCAAAGCAGCTGTACTACAGGAGAGGGGAAGAAAGAAATATATAATTACCTACTACGATCACAAGTGTTAAAATATATCATCTGTAATGAAAGAAAACCCAGTGCATCCTTATAAAAAGGAAAGGGATAAGCAAGAGAGATGTATGAATGGGCAACTTGTAGATGGTGATAGACTCCATAAATCTTACAGAATGGTAGCAGCACCATGCTGGGTAGCTGCTTAATACACTGTGTTACAAATTACAGAATGCAAGACCTGACCCATGAAGCCATTTCATTACTGATGCCAAGGGAAGGGGTAATAAAGTAGCCCTTAGGGCGATTAGGATCTCCAACAGGCTGCAAATTCAGTTGAAATCTTCTTTCCTCACTTGTGCGCTTATTTCTTGTAATTTTTTTCAAACTCAGGTAAGTAAAATGTTCATGCAAGAAGAGAAACAACCCTTTAACGTGCCTTCTGTACCTTAGATATACCATACAATGTGTATCAACCTGTTAGGGATTACAAGATTTCATTGACACGTGTCACTCTGACACATTGCTGTCCTTTAGGAAATTTTCCTTCCAGACATTCTGATAGTAAATGTTTATATAGTGCAAGAGATTAGAATGATAAAATAAACACAGTCCAGCTGAATCTGGAAAATCTCAGCTGCCTCACCAATGTGTGTATATGTGTATATACACACACATATATCAACAAAAAGAATGGTAAATGGAAACCAGAGAGGTTAATGTGAAACAGGGTCCCTTACTAGCTCTCTAGCTTACTTCACAGAGTAAACTGCCTTCCTCTTTGATATTCATTTTTTCTAGAACCTTCGTAATTTGCCATGGTCTCCTTCTTGCTCAATTAATAGTTTGCAAGGTGCTTTTGGTTCACATAAATCTGTACTTGTATTCTGTTTGAATTTATCACCCTGCTTCCCCTGTGAGCAGTTTATGTTTTGATGCTTTTACACAGTGAATTCTCAAAGACTTAAGGAGAATGCAAAATACTACCCAGAAAAAGGTAAACCAGCACTGTCTATGCATGAGCAGTTTATGGATTCCAAACGGCTTCAGGGAGCACGGGGTTATATATTTGGACTGCAGGCCAAACAGAAAGTTTTGGAACAGCATGTACATCTGGGTGGCTTTTTATCGACTCGGCTCTGTACAGAGCCAAGAGCCTTGTCTGTTATAATAAAGCCATAGAGTGAAGTATTGTTGGTAGATGGTAGAATGTGAAGAGCTGTAGTGTGGTCTCCTTCCCTGGCATAGCAACAGAATCTGTCAGCGGGAGCATTTCTCACATAGCTTCTGCCTAGTCTAAGAAATGTAAACCTCTGGTTTGGCCTGAGTATTATTCTTATAGTACAGAACTGGAGCTGAAGAGTGACCTCTGGCAAAGAGTAAGTCCCCAGACTAAAGAAGCTAGAAAGAAAGTAATTCTACAGGAAAAAAAAAAAAAAAGGCAAGCAAGCCATTTTATTCACTAAACTCATTCTACATTTTCTTTTTAATCTGTACAGAAGTTAATGAAGCACTAAAACAGTACAGAAGTTCTATTCAGATTTTTGTGGAGCCTGCCTTGGCCTCAGAATGGCAGGAAGAGAAGGGGAACCTGGTAACCAGGAACCAAGTCGGGTAGGAGATTTTGCGTCTGGACACCTTTGAGTCCAGGCATGGCTGCCATGCCTTGCTGCATTCAAAGCTGTGAAAGGGGAAGCACAGAACTCTACTGGTAACATTTCTTCTTGTACTCCATTGTGTAAGGATCAGCTTGATCCTCAAGCTGCAGTGGCAGTGGCAGAGGGTAAGATTTGCTAGGCTTGTGCCAAGCAGCAGAGAGCCCTCACGGACAAAGTTCATTCATATTCTGTGACTTTGTGAGAACTTAAACTTTTCTTTCTTTGATGTGGATAAGCTGTGTGCAGCACAATCTGTCAGCTGGTCTCCAGACCTTTTCCCAGCCAAATGTGGAAAGTGGAGCTCTGGCCAAAGCCAGGCAATAACCAGCAGAACAGGAAGCTGTTTGGGTTGCTGCCTTACTTCTGTTTGCTTTCGGACTGGCTTGTAACCTTGCAACATACATCTGTACATGTGTAACTTGAACATATTGATGTGGCTGGGAAGGAAGTGGCAGCAGAAAGCTTATTGAAAGTTTGTCTAATTTCTCGCACATCAGAGACTTACGGCAGCACTGAGGACTAATTATCCATCAGTCCCACATGAATTACATAGATTTTCACTACACGGGGTTAGAACTGCACAAGCAGACAGCTCATTTGGCATGCTAATAGCCTTTAATATCCTTCTGCCTTGTTTCACAGTCCAATTATTCATTTATTTAGCAAATCAGGCTGAAAGGGACAGGAAATGCATTATGNTAATATGACTGGTGTAAAGCTTTGTAGGGAAGGGTCTTAGCCCAGCTTGGATTCCTGCCTTGAATCCCTGTGGCCTGTCTGCTTTATTCAATCAACTCCTTCTGTGGTCTCTATTTTCAGATCCTCTCCTTTCCATGATGATAGCAACGTTTGTGCAGGCATTTAAGCACTTTATTTCCTTAAGTCAGGTTTGATTGAAGTGACACATCAGAGACTGAGCTATGCTGTAGTCCTGTCCTATATATCCATCTGTTAGAGGGCACTCTATCCTTTAGCTGTTCTTTTGTTATATGTGTGAGGTCCCAGGAGTGGGTTTCTTATTACCAACGAAGTATCCTTCATTACCTTTCAGCTAATGTCTCCCTTTTAAAGCACACTATAGCTTTTCTATTTAGCTTCACCATACCAATGCCCAGGTTTGGAGCTGTTTGATAACTGTTCTGGGATAAATCGGCATTTTTTCCTCTCTCTCTGAGAAGAGCAGAGAAGGGAAGGAACCATTAGGAAAAAAAAGAGTAACAGGTAAAGGAATGAATGAGGAATGAAATTAAAACACAAAGAAAGAAAAAAAAACCAGAGAATCCCGTTATTTCCTTAAGATGCATCTCCCTAGCAGAAGTCCAGAGAAACATGTTCTGGCCTAAACACAAAGTAAATAAACCCCCCTCCTTCCCTTCTCCCTATTTTGTCATATTTTTAGTGGAAAAGAAAAAAAAAAAAAGAAATTTCTTATATTTCTTTGTTGTGTAATGATGCACATGAAAAACACAGAAGTAGAATGCAGGGAACAGAAAATAAAATATGAATGTAAGGTCTTGCATAAATATGAATTTATAGGTCTTGCAAAGAAAAAACCCTACAGCATTTTCAAAGACCCTTGCTGATGACTGTTACTCCTAACTATTACTAAGTGCAGCCAGAGAACCACCATTGTTTGAATTCTGCATTTGAATTGTTCATCACTTTTATTTTGATGTGAATTAAACATTTGTAAAGTCTTTACGCCTTTTAACTTTTTTCTTTTCACTTCCAATTGAAGGAGGACTTCAATATTTACAGACATGTAGCTCTCTTAAAAGTTGACTAATTAGAAAGAAGTAGGAGAGCCAGCAAATAGAGCACAAATCCTGACATATGCCTGTAACTTTAGCATTGTGGTGCTTCACAGTCTAAATGGTCAGAAGGTTAAGGGGATAGAGAAAGGGGCGTGAAAAGTGCTCTTTGTTGAAGATCTTGCTACAGGACAACAGCAAGGCCAGGAAGAGAACACAGGCTTTAGCCTGATCTCTATCAGCTCAGTCCCTTACATATGAGTCCTCCTAGCTTCTGCCCACTGAATAGTTGGTGTTAAACAAAGGAATTACTTTTTTCTATCTATGCAATTTAAAATTGCTGTCAGCAAGGTGGAGTATCAAAGTAATTTCAACTCTTCTATAAAATTATTTCAACGTATTTTGGAAAATACTTTGTTAACCTTCAAACTTTCCTGTGTGAGTTTTCATTTCGAAGCTCCACATGCAAGCAGTTGTTGGTGGTTCACAGCCTTCTGCTTTGCAGAAAATATACTGTCATTCACTGTCCACCTGGTTTTTTATAGTTTGGTCTCCTGAAGAAAAAAGACATACTATGTTGTCTGTGTCTGTTTCCTGCAATTGCTGCCTCTCTCAAATCACTTTTAAAACAGTTGTCTGATTTTATCCTCATTCAACAGAGGTAAAAAAAATCTTTAAGAAAATGCAATTTGTACAGATCAAGTGAGAGTACAGGGCTAGAAAGAGAGGGGAGACCCTGCGAGTGCTCTGACTGAAGGAAAGACTGCAGGACAAAGCTTTGTTAGTCCTGCTACTCATGGAACTGCTCCTACACTCACCCTCCTCCTGTTATTGCTGTTAACTCCCTTCAGATAACTGAATTGTAAGAAAGGAGGCCCATGATGTAGGTGTTTTTCATAGGAGCACTTGTAATTGTTAGAAAATATTGCTGGATTTGATATAGGTAGAGCTACACAGGGGACACAATTGCTCTCAAAACCTATTTCCTACCCACCCCCAACTACATGGGACTTAAATATTTTTGGCATTTCAGTTTTAAAGCTAGTTTATTTCTTTTTATCCATCCTTATTTTCAAAAGGGGAGTGGGGGTTGGGAGTGGGAGTCAAACATAAAAACAGAACCCCCCCCGAAGTTAATTTCTAACTTTCTGCCTTTTTCATTGAAGTGTTCGTCCAAAAGTGTTCCAGTTATTTATAGAATTTTTAGTCATAGCATGGTCTGTCTCCTCTCGTGGTCAAACTGTAATTCTGGGAGACCTGCTGGCCCAACCTAGCTTCTTCATGAGAAATAACTATTATTAGGAAGGGTTAAAATTTTTACTTTTCCTCTGGGACATAAGTTGGCAAACTCTCTGGTGATCTGTCTTGACTATATTGATTCTTACTTTTAATTTGAGAATGGTTTTTGGTTAAACTATCCGATTTGTTTCAAATAGAGTACATGGTAAAAGTCACCACATTTTATTTTCTGCTCTGTTGCTAATGGTGAGATGTCCATAACATCTGAAATTTTTCTAACAGAAATGAAATCTAAATCTATCAGCCAATAATAGCTCTCTCAGGGACTTGAGGCTTTTGAATCCCTTTACACTGTCTTTCCACGTATTATTTTGTTCTCATCTCTTGGCAGGTGTTCCAAGGCTGAGATTTCACTTTTTAAGGTACTATGAATAGTGTCTGTAGAATCTGAATGACTTCAGTTTGCCCAGCTGAAAGGAAATGTAAGGGCAGTGAGTTATCTTATCGTATTTTAGAAGCTCTGCTTTTACTATGAGAGGCACAGTTTTTTAAGATGGATAATATATGACAGGGTGTCCATTAGGGCTATCCCTATTTAGCTTTCTTTATTGAATGAAAATGCCTAATGAGCTTAACTGCTATTTCTGATGGGGGCCTAGAAATCAAATATTACATCTCAGACAATGCACACAACTCTTTTCAAACATATAAAATGAATAATCAAGTGTATCTCTGAAAATAGAGAACTATTAACTTTTATTTTCTAGAGGAGGAATGCACTTACATGTCCTTGCAAAGATTAAAGGAGAAACTTCTTTTTCTTTCAATTAGGTCCATTACTTGAAGAACCATTACCTTAGAGTTTGAAATTGCATTGTGCAAAGAGCTCAAACATGCTGTACAGAACACTACCTGAATGTACAAAATGACTGAGTGGGGTGTTTTCAGCTCTATTTTTTATGGCACAAGAAGCCCCGAGAGAGAAAGTCTGTTTTGCCTCAGGGAGATACGCAGGCTCAGTGGAGGAGGAGATTGCTAATCACAGATAACACTGTAATGACTCTTGCCAGAAAGTAGTCAGCTCCAAAGGATAACAGGATTAAAGCCTTCCCTTCTGGAAGAACAAACAGTGCACCAGAGCTGAACTGTCCTCTGCGAGTGCACCATAAAAATTCAAGCCTGGTTATGGACATGGCATACGGTTCCTTCTGCTGCAGTTGAGCAGGCAGCTTTATTCTGTCGTCACTTTTTAGGTGAACGTGACTTTTTTTGTGGCTTTTCCACAGTAGTGCAGTGCTGGACGCTGAGACCCATCTTCAGGTGTCCTCTTCCTTTGAGTAGGCTTTTCTCCTACAGCAGATGGCTCAGGATGTAAGCTTGCATTGCTGACCTGAGGGGATTTGGTGATAGGATGTAGAAACTGTCGCTCTCAATCATTGCTTCAACTCTCATCTAACCATTATTTCTGAAGATTTGACATCATTGACTCAGTAGTTTAAAGTCTGAGATGCTCATGAAATGACCTTGTGGTTAAAGTTTATTTCCTAATGAAAGTTTATTTCCTATGAGGAGAGTGAAGCACTGGAACAGGTTGCCCAGAGAAGCTGTGGCTGCCCCATCCCTGGAAGTGTTCAAGGTCAGGCTGGATGAGGCTTTGAGCAACCTGCTCTAGTGGGAAGTGTTCCTGCCCATGGCAGGGGGCTTTGAACTTGATGATCTTTAAGGTCCCTTCCAACTTAAACCATTCTATCATTCTATGAAAATACAAAAAACCAAAAAAAAAACCCACAAAAAAACCAAACCAAACCAAAACAAAAACCCAAAACCACCAAACCGTTTTTTTTTTTGCCTATCTCAACAGTAGAACTTGAGAGAAATGGTCTTAGAGGACTGTCTGTTCTTTAGGGAATATCCCTCCAGGTCTACCAGTTCTGCATCCTTTCAGTAGTTAAACAAAAGAGCTCATTTACTACAGCCATCAAACAGCTTGTTTGTATTTGTTGCAAGTCACTTGAGAAAGAAATCTGCTTGAAAATTGTATTTCATAAGTTTTTCCTATACTGCAGTAATATTTGAAGTAATAAGGAAGGCAGAAATTAAAACATTCATACCAATAATGCCAATACCTTCCGAGTTTTTCTTGAAAAAAAAAATCTGTTTGGCTGTTACCACTAGTATGATAATTTATTATATGTGAAATCACTTCAAGCTTGTAAGTTTGGTACTTGTGTCAGTTAGTAGAAAGCGGCCATCAGAGTCTATGTGCATTTTGCCTTTGTAACAATTAGTCCCTGATTAAAAAGCTTGTAACAGGGTGGAGTTAACAGAGTCAGCCAAAAGCCTTCCTACAGCACATGGGTTGTCTTTTCTACTCAGCGCTGTACTTAGTTTGTTGTTGTATTTTATACTGTGGTATGTCAAGTAATGGGAACCACATAGGTCTGATGTCACTGCATTACTGAGATTTTTAAAGTGTTAGACTATTTAAATGTCTGTTGAGAAGCAGGCACCTTTAAAAAGCAGTACCTTCTGTCTGCTGTATAGTCATATTTCCTGTCTTCTAGATACAGTAGTATTTTATTTAATTACCAGCTGAGAACAGCTTTTGACAACCACTTGAGCAAATTAATGCAAGCAATATAATTTATCTACTTCCATTACTACTTTTAACATTGATTACAGAAGGGATGGAGGTAAGAGAGGATTAGTTCATGAATTCTCTTGAAGAAATAGGGAAATACTTTGTATTTACAATAGGGAACCATTCTTTCTAGGCAGTGATTAAGATACATACTCTAATTTTGTGATATAGGCTGTCAAATAGAGTCCTTGGGAGAGTATTTTGAACAATTGCTCTAAGTGGAACTCTTTGTCATTAACCTGAGACACACTCTCCAGTTGTTATGGCTTATGCTGTGAACGGAAGACTGAGCCTAAGCTCAGGACATAAATTTTCTGACACTGCCTTGTTTTGAAGATAATGCAGTCGATAGCTGGGAGAAAGCCACGTGGCTGGAAAGCAGTAATTGCCTTGCCTGGCAAAGAAGTGCCGTCTCTCCCTTGGTAAGAGGCATGCAGGGAGCAGACTGCAAAGAGGCAGAGATAAAGTAGCCGGGGGCAAGATCTTCACCTGAGGGCTCGGGGTGACTCTGGCCAGCCACAGCCCAGCTGGGGCTGCCTCTGCTGTTATTTTACCATGTACCAATGCTACAGCTTCGGGTTTTTTTTCCCAAGACGCAGTGGCTGAAGGGAGGATAAACAATGGCAGCATGTGAGGAAGCTTGCTGTTCCCACTCACAGCCTCACTCATGGGGCAGAGTGATGCACAAGTGGAGAGTAAAGGATCAAAAAGGTTGAGGGACATCCCAGTTCTCTGTTATGAACAGACCTGTCACCACCGCTTATGCTGCGTGTTAGCAGCCGATCGATTACCTACTACTTAACACACAAGGACTAGCAGGGAAACACGATCCCTAAACCTGCACGGATTAAATGTAAGTTATATACCAGGTATAATTCATTGAAAGATTATACGTGTGGGTTTTTTTTTTTTTTTTGTTTTTTTTTTTAATTGACAATGAAACTGCACAGGCTGAGTCAACAGCAAACCCCATCTTTTAGCAACAACCTGGACCATTAGGCTAGCAAAATTTGAAAGCCAGAAGAATCCAGGATATGATTTCCATTCCTATTAAGCAATGAAACTGGATGTTTAAAGGAAATTAAATCAAGATCTGAAAACTGTCTAAAATAAGCACAATTGTAAAAAGGTAAAAGTCAATTGATCTACAGAAATTTACAATAGAGAACATTATGTTTTCTTACGAAAACATCTAAAAAATTATCCAGTTATTAGAAGGTACTTGGTACAGAGTTGAATATTCACCACGTGGCATTTTAAATTTCTTGAAAAGGTGGTAAAACCAGTGTTGATGGAGAGAACCTCTCAGTAGCTGAATATAATTTTTAGTTATCTCGTGACATATTCAAATTATACGAATATCTTAATTTTATATTAGGCCTAATTTGATCTTTTGTGTAAAAATTTAAAGATAAGTTGCAACAAAGAATTGATGGCAAACTAAGCACAAGCATAACTCTTATTAAAAAACCCAACTTAATAGTTATAAATGGCTTCCATGTGGTAGAATATGTTATTTTTCACTACATGAGTTTACATTTTTCTGCAGACAGGCTGTAATATGGTACTCTCACTTTCTTGGAATAACATGTTGTCATTTCAGAATCTTCTTTTTTGTTTTTGTTTGTTTGTTTTGGCTAAACTCAATCAGTTAAGATATATTACCATCTTCAAGCTTATTATTACAAAATTTAATCCTGTGTGGATGAAGCAGACAGAAGATTCTGCCTGTTGGGAACATGTTGATGGCTCAGTGCTTCAGCTGGATATTCTTTCTAGTAGAAAAGTGTTGAGTTCTCTTTACCCCAAAAAGAAAATGCACAAATTCAGTAATAATAAAAATCAAGAAATCTACAAATGACCGATCAATTGGGCTGCTTCTTATTTTGGGCATTTTGTATGAAACCCCTTGAATTGATTTCAGAGGAATTTACTGGAAGACCAGATGTCTCTAGTAGTGTCTCAGATTTGACGTCCTGAAGTGAAGGCATCCAAAGTCACTCTGTGAAAGCTTGTAGTAATCTTTAATTAGATAATCTTTAACTGTAGAACCCCTATCCCCGTTTCTGATGGTGCCCAAAGACGGTGTGTTTTTTGCCTTCATAAACTGGCATTTTTGGTGACAAACCATTCATTAAAACCATACACGTTATATACGTTGTTCATCCAAACAACCACTTCCTCCAGCTGTATCTCCTTCAGTTAATATATGCTGTTTGTGCCAAACGCAGGCCTTGAAGGTCTCGCAGGAACTCCCCCTGTGCAGCCATGCTGTAATGTAAACCTCTCAGCATTTCTAAAACAGCAGTTCCACATATCAAAGCCACGCTTGTCTCAATTTGTTTCCCCATTTTGTCATCTGCTGTAACAGCTGTCTCTTAAGCAGCACAGAACGGGCTCTGCAGACAAACTCACCATGGGAATTCTCCTCCAAGGGAAATCTTGCACCGTGGCAATTAACAGCTCACATGTTTGGAGTGGTGCATAGCAGGCATGTCACGCTGATGAGATCTTAGAGGAACCCTGACATGGAAAGTTGACTTGCTTCAGTAATGAGTATACAGCAGCACGTGTGTACCAATCCTACATAGTAAAATATGCCAAAATATGCACACAGAAGGATGTTCAAATTAAGTATCTACAAATGGAATTGAAAATTGGTGTTCTTAACAGCTTAGCATGGGCTTGATTCTGTCGTTTTGTGTAGGTTATCCAGCTGTCTCATTATTTTCCAACTGTGACCGAGAAAATATTTCTCATACTTTTCTACAGATGCTGGGGGTCACTGTGAGTTTGGCTTCACAAAAGCTCTGTTAGAGCTTTACTGAAAGCTCTAGTGCAAGAGGTCTGATAGAAAGCTTTGATTTAGGGGGTCTAATTTCAGAATGACCTCAAGTCCTGTGCCATGCTTTCCTTCTGATAAGCAGGTGCGTTGTTTTTTAGTTTTGGGGTTTTTTTCACTCTGTTCAGAAGCCATTGTCATAGCAACTTCCTCTTGAGTTGTCTTTATGTGGTTACTTTTCATCTTCAGGGCTATCTATGTTACTGTTCTGATTTTACCTGAAATACTAAATGAGGACTTCAAGACCTAGTCTCCAACTTTCTTTCCTTAGCTCTAGGGAATAAGCAAACATAATCTAAAAAACCTATATTTGTATGCCGGTACCCTGCAAAAGATATGACTAGCTGCTTCTGCTATTGGTATGATCAATAACTGAGTACAACAAGCCTTATTTAGAAAGATGTTACTCTTAACATTATAATACAGAGTTAATAACTTTAATTTTAGGATTTTATATTTTCAGGAGGAGAATATAACTGAAATATAGTCATAATGCATGCGAATATAAAAAAATACACAATACAAAAATCTAATCAAGGCCAAAACCTGGAGCTTTTTTAAAAATGGGACAAACAAAATCACCCTAAACCAGTTCTAAGCCTCGTGAGAGCTTAAAACAGATTGTAAAATTCAAGGGTTCTCCTCCTGTCTCCCCACCTACTGCTACTGCAGCTGTTCCTGCAAAAGGTTCATTCTGCAATAGTTTTAGTACCAGTTGGAAAAGAAGACCGAAATATTTTTGCTATGATCAGACTAGATGAATTTCACACCTCTCTGTAAAAGAACTGGCTGGGCCAACAGCAGTCAAGTCACACTTAATCCTTGTATTGAGGGTTTAAGGGAAACACAAACCCCGTGCTGGTTCTCAGCTGAAGAATAAATGCAGGACAAATTCCAGCCCTTCCCTGTAGCTATGGGGATGTATTGCAATAAATAGTAAGTAATGAAAGGAAATGCAATATATAGCAATTTGCAAATCATTGAGGCTGACTCAGCAAGGGCTCTCTCTGTATTACATGAAGTCCAAGTTGTCCTTACTGTATACTGTATCCTGTCCTTATCTGTTTGCACAAATGGGTGTCTGGGTTACTGTCCCTGCTGCTGCACTAAGGAGGTGAAAGGGACTGGCTGCAGTGAGCAGCCCTGGAGTTCCCCAGTCCCTAGCTTAGGTACTTGAGCTGCTCTTGCAGGGAGGAATCTTGGTGTGTCTGTTCAAGGTAATTGGCTGGACAGCTAATTAAAGCTAATGAGCCTGAAGCACAAAACAAACATGGCATCTATGCTCTGCCTTTTATAACTCTGGCATTTCTCTCATTTTGGTCAAGCCTATTCATGTTACATAGATTGAAATACCTAGTTGATCTTGTTACCCATATGATTGCCCCAAGGACATGGTAATGTCTCTTTAAGTGCCAAGAAGTGTACAAATAACATAGTTGAAATGATGATAGTGTTAACATGGATCATCCCAATCGGGGCTCGTGCATTGATTCAGAAATGTGGTTGAAGGATCAAACTAAACCAATTATTATTATTAATGGGAAAACTTTCTTCAAAGAAACTCTACCATAGTGCAATTTTAAGCCGGATGAAATGGTTATTGAAAAGGAAGTAACTGCTAAAAATTACTAAAATAATGATCTCTTAATTCATATCGTAGAATCATAAAATGTTTTGGGTTGAAAGGAACCTTAAAGATCATTTAGTTCTAGTCTCCCTGCCATGGGCAGGGACACTTCCCACTAGAACAGGTTGCTCAAAGCCTTATCCAACCTGGTCCTGAACACCTCCAGGGATGGGGCATCCACAACTTCTCTGGGCAACCTGTTTCATTGTTTCACTATCCTCAGAGTGAAAAATTTCTTCCTGATATGAAATCTAACTCTTCTAGTTTGAAGCCATTATCCTTCCTCCTATCACTACATGACCTTGTAAAAAGTGCCTCTTCAGCTTTCTAGTAGAACCCCTTTGGACACTGGAAGGCCTCCCTGGAGCCTTCTTTTCTCTATGCAGAACAACCCCACTTTCTCTCAGCCTATCTTTGTAGCAGAGGTGCTCCAGCCCATATGACATTATGAAAATATGAATGGCTGATTCATGAGTGTAGAAAGAATAACCTTAGTAGAGCTGAGCTGATTCTGCTGCATGTTAGGAATAGAAATGCCTGGTTTTACACTGACTGCTGAAACACAACCATTGTCTTTACTGTATTAGCAAGTAAAAGTACAAAACAAAACAAAACAAAAATTTAAAAATTGTCCATCAATTCACTCATAACTGAATTGTACTTTTCCAGGTCTAAACAGGTAGCTTGAAATGAAGACACTGACCTGAGGTCTCCACATCCTGTTTTGATGCCAAAATACAGAAAACCCACTGCGTTACTACAGTATCTGTTTGGTAGGGGAAATCGAGTTCCAGAAAGTTTTTGGGCAATCATACTCCAGCCAGTCTTTTCCTTCCGCAGCTGATCTCCAGACTCCACAGTCCATTTGAATAGAATTGCAGAGGCATTGCACTGGTATGTAGGCTCTTTGTTGTGTTTCTGGTTTTAATTTTGCCTTGACAGGGACATGCCTTTGGATATGTAACGTCATCTCTCTGGCTGAGTTCTCAGTCTGTAAAATGGGCATGGTTATTGTTCCTTATTTAATTAATTATTTAGAAGGCTAGATGAAGCAGAACTACCTTTTCAGGTGTCACTTTTATTGCCAATGGTGAAAATAATGCTACCATACCAGGTTAATTTTAAACTCATTGTTGCCATATAAATGCCTACAAATGCTGCAGACAATTTGGAGCCTATACTGTAATTGTTTATCAAAGACTCAGATGCCACAATAACAAACATCATAGAAAACAGTTACAAACCTATGTGACTTTTCTCTACTTCATTAGGGCCATGAAGTGTTATTGTTATGGTATCACTTCATTAAGTAGCCTTGTAAAAAGAAATCGATGCACAAAATAGAGCACCCAGTTCAATGAGACTGATCCTGATGAGGATCTCCAAGTCCCATAATAATACAAATAGGTAGCATGTCTAGATATACTAACTATAGGTATGTTTAATGCATCTTTTCAATAAAGATTCCAGGAAGAAATCCTCACCTATATTCTTGTATATCAGGGTTGTTCACGCTCAGAGGCCATAAGGGAGTATTAAATCAAATTAAAGAAAAAAAACAACAACAACAAACCACTTTTTGTTTTATAGGTAATTAGTACAATTAAGTATGAAGCAGCACGTTTTGTGCCAGCAATATAAACTTCATGGGTTTATTTGGCCAAAAAACTGTAGTGCTGGAAGAATGTGGTGTTCAGTCTGGAAAGGTGTCAGCTACATATTGATAGGATAAGGAATTGTGAAGGTTAGTAGGAGCTTTTGAGGGGAAGGGGAAGGAAGAGAAAAATAGGTGTCATTTTCACGGGTAGTCATTCCAGTCACAAAACCGGAGATAAGAAGCATGCTTAAGAACCGTAGGGATGAAGGATGGGTTAATCATCTTCCAGAAAGCATTTAAAGTCCCTTTTTTGTAGGGGAAAAAATTGCCCAAGCTTTCCTTGATTTTGTAGTCAGGAGTTCCCATGGCCCTCCTTCATTCTACCACTGTAAGCAGGACAGGAGACATTTGAAAGCCATTTCTTTCATATGACATGGCTCTTCCTCTTGGGGTTATTCAGCAGACTTATAGCTCCCACTGCTGTCATAGTATCATAAAAGAGGCTATTTGCCCCACTTTTCTTAATACAGGATTGCATTGTTTCTAAAGACATATTACCTTTGATGTATTCATCCAGTTCCTAAGTAAATGAAAGATGATGCTTAGTGTGTCCTTGTTTTCATGCATTACAATAAATTCTTAATTTTACCTACTGAAATGAACCCACAATTTCCTTGGATTAAATAGGTAAATAATGGGTCTACCTGGAAATAAATACGTTTTTCTCATGAACATCCCTTCCTAAAAGTAGTAGATGCAGGTTTCAGTGTTTTCCATTGTATGCTGAAATCATAACAGTTTTTAGATTACTTTTCACTTTATGGTTTCCCCTTTGCAATTTCAGGCTCATGGAAAATGGTAAAATACTTATGATAGGTGCTTTTTTGAGCCTTATATTAAGCTGCTTTGTCTCCAGCTGGGGAAAAAAATATTAATTTTGTACTATAAGGATAGGAACATTCCAGGGATCTATTTCAGTGCTTATCATCAACCTGCTACCAAATTGTATTATCATTATTATTATTGTTCAGTATTGTCCTCCAATGATTCTGCAGTGCTCAGTTTATAAGCAAAAAAGACTGACTTAGACAAGACTTCATGCCAGAGATATTAAAGGAACTAATCTGTACGCCTGCCTCATTAGGAAGAATTGCTCAAGAACATGTTGTCCTCCTATACAGATTGCCCCTGTAAGGCTGCCAATGTCAGCAAGACCTTGGGTGCATCTGTCATACTGGGGACTGTAGACTTGATACATTTTCTTGTGTGTAGTTATGCATGAGTGCAAAAAATTTCTGAACAATTCTGTTTCCGCAAGTTTACTCCCTTTGCTTCTTGGATGATACAGGAACAAGCATCTGGAATTTGGCCAAATACTTCTTAAACACAGGTTAGATAGTTAAGTCTCTTTTCTCCTATTTCTCTTCTACCTTTTCTGATAATTGAGCTATTATTAAAAGTCATTTTTTTGTCTAAGATTTCAGCTCTTGCATGCATTGGGTGAGTCAAAGAACAAATTCTTTTAAACATATTCTCCAATTGAGAAAAGATTTTGCAACTGTGAAACAATAGTTGTGCAAATTGTCAGGACCTGTTATTTTATTTTCTTACTCTATAAATGTCTACTTTGCTAGAAAGGCTTCTTCAGGACAGGAGTGCTCTGTGGGTACTGGTGGTTGCTTGTGTTGAATTATTCGCTGGTTCTCAGGGTAGTTTTCTTCATGCTGTTGCTCTGAGTATCACTGCAGCAGGCTCAAATGCTCAGTTTTGCACAGGAGTGATTCCACGTTAAGAGTGTTGACTCTGTCCAACAGATTTTGTGATCCTTCCTTTAATGGCTGCTATTGTCTTTTGCCACCTCCTATTTGTTTTTAATCTGCTTAATGTATGCCTTATCCTGCAGTGTTCCCAAAGCTAATAGTTTATGAGACGTCTTATTGTAGTAGGGCTACATGACTTGCATAAATCTACTAAAATGGTAGTCTATTGCGTATTGCTTTCAAAATCTAACAAGCATTCCACTTTGTTGCTCAGCCAGCTGGCAGACCTTTGCGAATATCATTGTGATTTTATGATGAAACACTGATGTAAATCAGTGATAACTAAAGCTAACTAAACTGAGATAACAAAACTGAATTGGAGAGTCAAAGGCAAAGCAAAGGGTTATATGGAGTGACCCAAAAAACCCACTTAGGAAATTAGTGTGATGGCACCCATGAGGATGCCGCTTTGGGATCCCAGTCTGTTCTGCTGCATTTTTGCAGGTTCATTCCCATCATGTGCCAGAAAAGGCTTGAGCAATGACATTGTTTAATGTCAGTGTTTAGGGTGGCATCTGGGGTTTGCATGGAAGCCTTGCTGTGGACAAGACATGGAAGTTGAAATTATGAACCCAGACTCCAATGTGTCTGTTGCAACACTAGAAACATTCTTTCAAAAAGGAACCCCTTCCTCCCAGAGAGGATGCCCTCAACCAAGCCCAAGTATGCATGTCCTGCCAAGCTTACATTGTAAAATCTGTGAAAGGAAGAAGTCTTGTTCTTGAAAGAGGATAGACTAGTTGACCAAACAGATATTTTCCCTTCTAATTTCTGGATTTAATGAGAAAATGATAAACAGTGTTGCCTAGCAATCTTATTTTTCAAATAGACATCCTGCTGCAGGAAAGAACTGGAGACTCACTTCAAATAAAGAGAAGCTGAGAACTTTGTGATCAATGATATCCAGCAAGTAATGCCTGGAATACTAAATCCTTGTTTTCCAAAAGGTAACGGAAGAAAGCACAGTGATAAATGGAAGGAAATGCCATGCCTTGTAAATTCCTCCCAATGGTGTATTTCAGAAGTGAGCCCTCAGGATGGCAGGCACGTGTGCATTTTAATCAGAGTCAAATGGTTAATCACAGAGGTGGTGCTCAGATGATAAAAGGCCTTGACCCTGTGTCCAGCTACTGATGAGAGGCTGCCTCCCTAGCCAAGCTTGGGCATGGGAGGTATAACTTTTGAATCTATCAATCAGAAGATTTCCAGTCAATCTAGTTCACTATCCCAGGCTGCTACCGGCAATGACTCCTGTTAGGCTAAACCTTGCAGGTCTCACAGAGCCAGTTACACTACAGAACATTGTTATGCATAAGGACATTTCCCTGTGCTGAATCAGCAAAGCAGATTTCAATTTAAGAGTTACTTCACAGTTTTCTTAAGTCATCAGGCAACTTTTTTCGGGATAAATAATAGCCATCTTTTGTCCTTTTACTACAAAAAGGAAATTGATGTAATTAACATCAGACAGTGAGATTGGGCTTTGCTGTGTAATGGGAAGGTGATGTTGAATTTGGCAGTTGGTGAATGCAGACTAAGTTTATCAGATGGATAACCAAATTGAATACCTCTACTGGCACTCTCTTTTAGGACAGTGACAGTATCAGCCTGGGGATTGAAAGCAAGAGCATTCCAGCTTTGCCATTGTGCTTAACATCGATCTGTAAACTAATGTGGTCTAGAGCTGGATAAAAGGCCTTGCCATCATATTAAGGAGATAAAGACTCTTAGTTAGTAATATTGATTTAGTTTTGCTTTGCCACAAGATAACTTTTTAAAAAACTTCTGACAGTCAGGTGTATTCAAGGACAATTCAATGCACATACAGGAGGAAAGAAACTAGCGTCCCTAGTGGGAAGGAAAGAGCGATCTCAAAAAAGTGATGTAATTGATTTCTGAATCCCCCTCCAACACTGAACTGTTCTACACCTGCAGAATTTTGTGCATCTAGACACAGGCAGAGTACACTGACTCTGACTTAGCACTCTTTCTTTCCTTTTTCCCCCCTCGCTCCATCTGTTCATATAGCACCTGCATTTCTATGCCTCACTGA
>VZTM01011686.1:20474-32928 GCA_013400555.1 Jacana jacana
AAAAAGCTGCCATTCAGTGTGAAATATAATGCTGGAAATCGATCCCATAATATATTAAAACTGCAATACATTAAGTGAAGATTTAATTGCATTCATAGCATTCATTAAAAACCCCCATAAAATACACACAGAGGCATATTAGAAATTTAATACGGAGTGCAAATTTTCACACTTAATAGTCCAGTAATATCACTTATGCTGTATCAGTTAGACACATCATGCAAATAAAACGATACATTATCAACAAATTGGTACTTGCTTAACCTGGACTAGAGAAACTCTTGAGATTATCCTTCTCAAACATTTCTGTTCATGTAGGAAACCAGCCAAAAACATATGGAAAAGGAACCTGCTGTACAAACATAAAAACTCAGCAAAGTTTTTTGTCTTTTCAGACTGTATTTCTTTGGACTGTATTGTCTCGTGTTTGTTTCTCTACTTGTACAGCTGCCACTAGCAGCTTTGCCTTCTCCTGGGAATTTTCCGTTCCTCTCCTTGTTTCACCTATATTAATACAGCACAAAAGCCTGCTCTCTGATGCATGTTTCTATAAATGCTATTAAAATAATCCACACACTCAGGTTCTGCATTACAGTACTCCAGGAGGAAAGACAAGGAACATAAATGGACGGCATTGAGGATCCTTGAGGACCTCAGAACTCCAACTATATTTTAACACACATGATCTTAAATAAAGCCACAGCAGTTAATTATAGGGTGGCACTGTAAGTATCCTGGCTAGATGGAAGGTAGCTCGTGTTCCTATATCACGTATGATCTGGTATGATGAGTATTTGGTTACAGCTGCTGTTGTGCCACTGCTGGGAAAGTTAGATAATTTTTTAAAGAATGTTCTGGGGTTCATGAAAAGCAGCAGAGCTGCAGATCATAACACCATTGCTGTAAGGGCGAAACTCTGTTAGATCACCAGGCGGCTTTTTTCCAAACTAAGTCATGGCCATTTTCTTATTGTGACGCCCTCTGTCAATCAACTGATTATCAAAATGGAAAATCTTCAAGAGTTATTATTCCAAAGGACTGAGTCTCTCTGCCATTTTTAGTTTATCATAACGCAATTCAATCTGTCACTGAATGTCACTTTGCTCATATACGCTTTGCTTGCAATGCTTTCAGTGTAACAAAATATAGTCGCTCCCACCATTTCTTAATCTTCTGCTGGTATTCAGGCCATTTTAAGAAGGTGACCTAGTATCATTCTCTCAGGCATTCAGTTAATCTGGTGCAAAATAACTTTAAATAAGTAGCTGCTATAGACTGTGTTACTGGAAAAGACCCACAGCTTTATACAAATACAAATCCCCATGCTGGGACCTGAGACATAAGCTGGAAAGATATATGTGTACATATATATTATTAATGTCATTCTTTTACAGTGCCTTTCATCTAAACCTCTAAATGCACTGTAGAAATATTAACCCCCACAATACCCTTTGCACAGAAGTAAATATGAAACCCATGGAGCACATGTGACTTGCTCAAGGTCACAGAGCCAAGACTGCACATGCGTCTTGGCTTTAGGGCTTCTGCTCTGGTAACTAAGCCGCTATTTCAAACTCTCAGAAAATAAGCAAATAAATAATCTTTTCCAATGGGCTGATAGCATTGGCTGGAAATGAGGTGTAGTTCAGAAGACTGCAAAATAACCTTGTGCAGGTGTGTGAATTTGAAACTCCCTTAAATTTTCTATGGAATTATAACAGTAATGAAATGAGACTGAACTCAAATGAATAATGAGCTCTAAATTGAGAAATGGTGTGATAATGCTTTCCATGGTTCAATTAGTCAGCCATCTGTAGTACTTTCTAGTAATAGTTACATTGCCTGGTTTAGAAAAGATTTAAACGCCTCTGTCTAGTTTTAAGAACACGCAGACATTATACAAGAGATATTGGGCATCATGAGGAAAATGTAACAAGAAACGTGTGTGCATTGACCCACATCCAGCAGATCTATGTTTAATAGGACGCTAGTCTGAATATTCAAACCATTAACTGGAAAAATATGCACCATACATTTCCTTTGTACCGAGCTACTTGTAAAACTTATCTCAGACTTGAATATCCTTTTGCCCTCAGTCTCTGCTTCCATCGCTGAGCCCCTGTTTGGGTGCTGCCAGGTGAATTCCTGCCGCGGCCAGGAGCAGTCGAGCCCGACGCAATCAATCAGGAAGCCATTCCAGCAAGCACCCGAATCCAGAAGCCACGCAGGAAGCACCAGGGAGCACTCCCAGGAAGCACTCCCAGGAAGCACACATTCAGGAAGCCCCACACAGTCGGGAAGCACCTCTCAGGAAGTGCACACATACAATCGTTCTACAGTTACAGGTCCTCATTCGCTAAGCACTACATTTCGGATAGGGAGAGGGGTATTGTCCACGAGCTTTCCACACACTTTCCACAGGCTTAAAGTTGCCCCATGATTGGCTACAACATTTGTGTCATTTGCTGTTTCCCACACTTTGTTTCGCCTTCACTATACTTCGTTTCGCTTACTTCCACTTATTTGCATATGTGCCCTTTCAGTAACTCCCTCTTAAAGGGCCTGCTCTCAACAAATTCCCATGCAGCAGGGCCAAGTCTAGAGCTGTCTTTTCTCACTTTGCAGGAGAAATGGAAAGCTCTGACTCCTAACATACAGCTTAGCTTCAGTATGGGACATTTTATCTTCAGTATCTTGAGTTTATACAGATTCCCATCCTTCATCTAAGGGGGTCTAACAAACTAGGGAACTGGCATATTTTTATTATACTTAGACTTGGATGACAAGAAAAGATGTTTCCGTACTGCAGAAGTACAGAAACAGGTGAGAACCAGGTAACATGGGAGTTTTCGAGAAGATGGAGCAAGCTGAGGAAGGCAAAGCAAATCTGATCTGACTGTCCAAAGATGAAATAGCTCAGCCTTATGTATTTCCTGATGCCTGATATTAACCCAGAGAAGACTGGAGAGAAGACACTCCATGTTTCAAAATTGATTTATGTGGAATTTATTTATTATTTATATGGAATATTAGAGTCTGGAAGGCAAGAATTCTTTCTCAAAAGGGAAGGTAAACCAATGAAGAAGGTTGCCTGAATGTTTTAGCTGGCATTAGAGAGCAGTCTCTGTACCACGAGGGAGAAAAAGGCAGTGAAAACCCTCTTTTAAAAAAAAAAAGAAAAAAAAAGTTAAAGATAATACAGGGTATGTCTTTCACTTTATTGATAGATTTAACCAGTTTTCTTATCACTATCTCTTTGTGATTCTCGCAATGCAAGCAGAGGTGTGTTTCATTGACACATCAATCAGGTTTTAAACACATCCTAATTAGTTGACAATCCCTGTCACTGAAAGTGCACTAACCTCATGCACAATGAATGAAGTGTATTGTCTAAATATTTCCTATTAAACCTATATTTATTTATATTAACGTCCACCTGCCCTTGACAAACATTCATTGTCCTATTGCTCTGTTGCAGTTAGTAAATAATTTGCTCATGATTACCTGTCTCTAAATAGCTGAATCTTTCCGCAAACAAAACAGAAAGTGTTTTATGAACTTTTTTTTTTTTTTTTAAGATAAGGAAGGTTAGCTTTCTTCTAGGAAAGCGTGTTCGTAGGGAGCCTGCCTGGTCTATGGGAGTGAGTAGAAGTATCCCTGAAATTCTAATTTATATATTCTTGTTTTAAATCAGAATGAATAAAACACTGCTAGAGCTCCTCTGGGACCACACTCAGACAACTGAAGTATTGATTATTCTACATAGAACCATAGGGTTCTCTAGCACTTAAAATGCTATCTTTTTAACTGCATGCGACAAACACCTTACACATCTATGCATTTCACCTGTCTCGATCCTAAGAGACTGTCATGGTTTGGAGATGCTGGGAAAACTTGTTGGGTGAGATAAGGTAATATAATACAAAAGAGTAAATTGTCAGAGGCTTTGAATAAGGCTTGACTGAAATGGTGACTAGGTGGAAGGTTTGTGATTAGTATGTCTCATATTTAAATAGAATTTGGTATTCCATTGCCTAAAACTGCAGGATATCCACCTGTGAACATTTATGAAAATAGATGCTTTATTAGGCTTTTCCCCAAAGATACTGCTACACTGATTACAAATTAGCCTGTGTCTAACTATTATTAGATATGCACATGTAAATTATTATTAGATATCCACATGTATCTTTCATTGATGCAGCTACAGAGTTGTATTTGAAGGCAAGACTGCACCCACTGCATAAGACACAAACAATTCGTATCACTTCCCAAGCAACTTATCTAAGTTCTGACCATAGGCTGAATTACAATTAGCTTATGTCAGGAAACAGAAATTAACATGTGCTCAGAGATCAGATTAAATTAAAGCTATGCATATGTGTAGATGAGACTATTCAGTTAATAAAGCTTCATTCCACCAGTATCATGTCACCCAGTGGCTTCAGCTGAAGGTCATAACTGGCATTTAATTTTGTTGGTTGCCATGACATATCCCAACATTCTACTCAGTTTAGCATAGGGAAAAAAGTTATAAGATCTGTTGGAAAATACTGCTTTTTTACAGCAGCCATTCATTGTGGCCTTGACTTCAATTAGTTTGAATTCAGCCTGAAGGTATCTTGGTTTATAGCCTGCTGCAGGTTTGGTACCACACATGAGACCGCTGCATTAGCAGAGCTCTGACATCTGACACGGATCTGTGACTACTGGTATATATTTAATCCTTAGCAGCACCATTGACTTGCAAGGAGACATATTTGGGTCAATCAGTGAGAAAATAGACTACTATGTCTTTAGAATAGTATTCCGGAGGTTCATCTTTTACCAGGAATACACAATAGGATGTCAGTTAACTGATCCTTCCAAAATTGAGACTAAGCTGGGTGTTATTTTTTCGTTATTTTCTTAATTGAAAAACATATAGTTCTAAATAGGAAAGGGAATCCTAACACTATATTCATTCTGGAACTAAAGGTCACCTTTATATTGCACATTAGCAAATACAACCTCGGTGAGATATGAGCGCTGATGAAGTCAGCAAGCAATTAAGGACATGACTCCTACACAACCTCTTCACCTTACTAGTCACTTAATCATACAAGGTGCTGAGCCTTGTCACCCTGGACCTAAAACACATGCTTAATTTTAAACATGTGACTCGGTTACAGGATTCTGTGAGATTACTTGTGCATAACATTAGACACCTGTTTAAATGCTTTGCTGGATCAAAGCAGGAATGCTCAGCATTTCGCAGGATTGTGCGTTAACTGGATTTTATCTCTTCCTCCTATTGGAAAAACTCTTTGGTGGATATACACTTACAGAGTGGGATGAGAAAGAGTGTCTTTTGGTCATGGTGAGGTTCAGCTTTTCAAACCTTGCTGTACGGGTTGATATTCGGTAATGAAAATGGCCCTGATTTATTTCTGTTCTAATTTATTTTCAGATGCAAATTTCTAGTTCGCAGCTCTTCAGTTCCAGACAAGCGTGAGAGACAAGAAAGCGAAGCAGATCATCTTCCTGAAATTATATTGAGGTGATTGTCGAAAATAAACACCGAGTTCCTAAATGTGAATATATCCTGGGGAGAACAAAGCGTAAGTGTCACAATAAGCTGCAAATAAATGGAGTGGCTGCTTGTAAACATATGGTCTCTCCTTTATGGGTTTAGTATGCCTGATGTCTGATTTTTCAGCACTAAGCAGATTTACACCTGGTGGACATCAAATTAGCCAGACTTCCGAGCTGTTTTTCTCGGTGGCTGGTTTCAGTACACATAGATCTTCACATTTTTCTGTGTTCTTCACAGTTAGCTGACTTTCATGAAAATTTCCATTGTTCTAATTGGAGTAGAGCAGCAGTACAGTCCTGCTGCTATTACTTTGCTCCCAAAGTAAATTTTATTTTATTTTATTTTTAAATTGGGCACCACAGATTTTGGAACCCTGCAGGACGTTAAGGCTGGCACTGGTTTCAGGAGTGACTGGCAGCGCTGCCATTGTAGGGGCTCTGGTTCTGACAGCAGCATCTCTCTGCAAGTGACACGTAGCAAAGTTGGCTGCTGGACTTAGAAGAGAGTTGCCCAGTGCAAACAGGCATCTGTAGATGTATTGTATTTTACAATTAAACCTCTTTTTTCTTTTAGTCATGTCTTAGAAGGGACTGGAGTCAAAGCCAAATGGTTCCTAGAAACAATTAAATAAAGCTACATGGCCTATGCACTTCCAATATGCAAGATATCACATACAATGAATGGAAAAATATTAAAAGATGAGACAACAACAATTTAGTCCTCCAAATTAATTACATTTAAAAAAAAAAACAGTATCACTACGGCACTACCTGAGTAGTTCTGGAATGCTCTGTTTGTAGCTAGTAGTCCCAGCCACAGCGGGAATGCTGCTGTTGGAAACTGCACAAAGGTGTGGGAGATAGATTCGCTCACACTGCTTTGTGTTTGCATGATGGTTGCACATAGAGGACGTACTTAAATATTTGCTGTACTACTATATTTCCATTACTAATATATGTACTACTATAATATTTGCTGTATTGTTCCATTAGAAGTTGCTGAGCCTATCTGGGAGGCCCAAAGGATGACAATATTTATACAAAAATATTTTGTATTTTTGTACAAAAATATAGAGAGCTGCTTCCACAAAATGAAGTTGCCAAGTGGTGCAGACAGTGCACCAGTATGTTTGCAGGGTTATAGTCCTCTACTGATTTGATACAACCCAGCAAAACCAACACAAAGCCAAGTAAGAGAACTTTTACCCTGCTTCTGGGGTGGGTCTTTGTGCACCTCTTCATATAACATATTTATCTTCTTTTCTGTCATTATTCAGGAGGGGGTGAAGGGTTTGCTGCCTCTCTCTATGGTTTGGATGGATGACAAGGCCCACTCAGAAAAAGGGATACTAATGGTTTAGGAAAGACATTTTAAAGGTCTTTTTCTTTATTTGATTTGCGTATTGTTTTGATGCATCGTCTAACTGCTATTTCTGTATCTCCTTTGTTAGTCTACCTGCGTTTTAACAGTCGTAGCTACTATTTTGTCTTCAGAATATCCCCTGGTATCTTCTTACTTTCTTCTCTTCTGTGGCAAAATTCCTGACTGGAAGGAAAAATCATTAGCACAAACAGTAATAAATAGGTTCTGATTTGCAGGAGTCAAGAGTGCTTTTAAGTGTGGATTGATATTTATTAAATGCACTTACAGACCTCAGAGGATATTATATGGCTTAATTAATATCACTTCTGAAGTCATAATTTCTGTTGTCACCTTTTTTCAGATGCCAGCCATATCCTCTTAACATTCCATTAATGCATAAAGCATGCTCATTTTCCAATAAGAAGTGGTCTTACTGGCAAGAAGCATCACATGCAACCAAATACTATGTGATCTGGGACATTTGGTAAGAAGAAAATGAGAACAAGCAAGTGTTCTTAGGTCTCACTATTCAACAAATGCAAGGTTATCCAATAATTGCCTTATACATATATACAAAAAACCCTCACAAACTAAACGAGGAAAATACTCTATGTTTGCAGTACTAATTTGTATTAAATTTCTATTCATACTGTATGGGTTAAAATAAACAAGGGATTTTCTTTTAATATTTTATTTGGCTGGATTGAGTGCAAGGGTTCCAGTACTCTGGAGATGATCACTCTGAACGACTGGGTGACCCATTAAAGCATGCTGCTGAGGTATGTCTCTGTCCTGCCAGCTGGAGGATTTTGCCAGGGTTAAGTGCCAAAATAGATCTCAATTTGAAAGTTTTAACTAATTCAAGGAAATTGTTATGTAACCTCACTGCTAAGAATAGTGCTCATGTATACTGTTACGGAAGGATTGTGATGGAGCTGAAGGTATTCGTATTTGCAAAGTGCTTTGATAAGAAGGTGCTGTAGAGTGCAATGTATTCTAATGCTAAATGTGTATTTTGGTCTTTGAACGGGGATTGGGTAGATGCAAAATAAACTAAACAGGATTTCCAGTTGATACACACTGAAATAGTTTGATTAGACTCTATGGAAAGAAAAAAGACTTAACATAATAATTTGTCATATGCAAATATATAGTTTATGCAGCCCCACTACTTGCTTACGCATATCAGTATCACCTCCTGCAAATATTTCCTCTTTACAGTCTTTAAGGCAAGGACAGCAGAGCCATGCTTACGAATGTTTTACATCACCACGGGATCTTTCTCAGCATCTCAGAGAGCAAACATTTGGCATTAAACCAAAAACCTCCCAGAATTATCCCACAGTAAGTTTTTGTTTCCTGCACCTGTCTAATAACTAAAAATGTATTATTTTTCACCCTTCTCCCAGGACAAAGGAGGAATAGTAAGGAATCATATTAAAGCAAGGCTTGGTGTTAATTATGTAAGACATCTGTGATTATATGTGAAGTCTGGATGATGCTATGTCTCCATCATTTAAAGTCAAGACCAAATGCCCCATTGACCTCAGGAACATAGATTTACCCCTTTGACTAGTAAAAGATTTTTATTATTATTTTACTGCACTTCCATGTGTAAGTTCTTGCTCTGCCAGAAGTATTGAAGTTACAGAAAAGTGAACAGCACGTTCCATGATGACAACAAAAATGTCAAGAAGGAGGCTGTTGGTCACAAGGGGTAATTAATTATGCTGGGTAAACTATCACGTAAGGAAACAACCTTGCATCCTATAAGGGATTGTTTGTGTAGCAACCTGCAGCCTGGTGTTGCAGGGCATAAATACATACCTAATTGCTGGAACTTTGACTTTTTTACCTTGGGAAAGTATTTACCTTTAGAGAGCCTTAAGCTGCTTGTTCAACATTTACTCTGTACCTTTTCTCAAATGGGAAGGTTCTATATATAACCATTAAGCAAAAAAGTTGTGACAAATAAGTTCAAGGTATATTGGTCTATCAAAGGCTTTTAGCCTTTTAAAAATATAATTCCTCTCAAGATAAAAAGCAACATGTAATTTTTTTCTATCATTTTCCTAGACTCAGATGAGATGCCTTTTGGAAAAACTGGGGCATACATTCCCTCACATTTCTTAAATAAAAAAATATCTTTGTATAATGTAGTCATCGTTTAGAGAACATATACATCTTACACTGTTACTCCATTGATATGGTTTTCTAAACTGTCATGCCAAATTAATCCCTGGTGCAATAGTGTGTCAGCAGTGAAGTCGTGTTACTTGCTTGGACTCTTTAGTTTTAATTGAAAGATTTATCATGCCAGAGTTTCTCTGTCTTCGGTACTTACTACAGGGACCCTTGGAAATCCTAACTGTTTGCTGTTATTGTCTCCTTTCTTTATGTAGTGTCTCTTTGCCTTCTTTTTTTTTTAATCATGGTTCTCTTATATAAACAAAACAGAAAACCCACTGTGATTTATTCTTGACTCAGGTCAAGTAACTGTATACAAGTGGAATTATGCAACTTTCTTTAGCTTTGTTGTGCTTACTGCACTTAATTAATTAAATTGTTATTGATAATGAGCAATTTTGCAGGTAAATTATATCTCATTAAATGCAATTGCTCGTTCTTCCTTACTTGTGTATTTAATTGCTAAAGCCAAGATTGTCCTGTGTGGTGAGATCATTGCTGAATGAAGAGTTTTTTTAATTGCAAAGATCCAGGTTTGATGAATATTTTAAATACTTCGTCTGTGATACTGTACACAGAATATCCACAAGAGGGAACTGTTTTACATAAAGAGGAGTCATTTCCTTGCTGCTAAAATACTGCTTTCTGGAACCAAATCCTCTGGATTATGTCGAACTGGGATGATTGTGTCCCAGCCTGTGCTATATGGCAGCAACAGGAAAAACACAGGTAAAGACAGTGTTTGTTATGTTCTGTAAATCATAATAAATAAGTAAATTTTGAGCTCTTGTGTTGAACTATTAAATAGGAAACTGTTCTGAAAACTAATCTGCATAATTTTTGTGTTTGCTTGGAACAGATCTCTCCAGGAAAGCGAGCTGGAAAACCTTGTTGGGTCTGAAGGGAACAGGAAATGCAGTAGTTGCTGCAGTAAATGGAGCATGCAGCTTTTTCAAACTCCACCGTATAAAACCTTTGCTAGAAAGCAGGTCTTTCCTTCCCCAGCAAGCAGCAAGATCAAATGGTACTTAACTTGCTCACTCAAGTGTCTTTTCTAGCTCTACCTGCCTCTACGGTGAAGCGAAATAAGTTCCCTACAGTTACCAGAGAATTCCTGTTAAGCAAACTTTTCACTGGTAATGTTAGTCCCACTAGTTGAGGTCAATGAGCGTACCTTTGTATGTTACTTTCATCATAAATATTTGTACAACTGAGACCTATTTGTATAGATAAGAGGAGTTCTGTTTATATAGGTAACAGGGAAAGTTTTTCTCTGGGGTTTGTGGTGTGAAATTTATAATCCAGAACCCATAATGTATGTGGTGGTTGGTTTATGAAAAGTTTGAGTAGCAGAACTTTAAATCAGCTTTTTACAAGCAATCACAATAAAGTGCCTGCCCAAATGTGTGTACAAATATTGTGTAAATATGTTCAGAGCAAATTATTTTCAAATACAGTCTATATACTGTAGTGTGCTTGGTTTGCTTTAGTCTAAATTTTTCTTTATGACCTTCCCTTATATTTGTGGGTACAGCATTACAGGGATGCTGTTTCAGAAGCTCATAATGGTCCTGTTTGCATGTGAAATGCTCACACCACCAGTGCCTGAAGTTCTCAGCTGCACGAGTACCCAGAGCCAAATAAATGCTTTTTAACTCCTACCTTCTGAATCTCTAAAGTGAAGACTTTCAGACTGCAGCATCTCTGTCAAATCTTCTGGGCAGTCTTAAAATAACAGCACGAGAAGATCTAGGCCATATCTGTGGCTTCAGAAACTCAGCCCTTGTTACCTACCAATCCAGAATACAGAAGAAACTCCACCATGCAAAAGCCTTGCCTGGGATATGCTGTGCTTCTGCTCTTCGTTGCCCAGGTGTTCCAAGGTGCACAAGTCTTTTGGTTCCCATTAGCTGGAAGAGCATCATCTCTAAGTACCTGGCACTTCTGAAGATTGGACATGGAGTGGTTGTTACGATGCTCCTGCCCTTATTCCACTCCTGGTGCTTGCTGATGGATAAAAAGATGCATAGGTACATGTGCAGCTGTGAAAAGGGTGCTCCTTGAGCACCAACCAACTCTGCATTTGAAACACAGAGCAAATGACCATCAGAACCAGGTTCTGAGCCCACCTCCCAAAGTGTGTGACCCTGTCACGACAACGCTTTGTGGCCCAGGTGGTTTTCTAGCCATGAGAGGGTTGTTGGTAATGAAAGACATGGGAGGGGACAGCAGCTGTGGCAGAGCAGACTGTGTTCCATGCAGCAGCTGTGATAAGCTGATAAGCGGTTTCTTTTCAACCTGACTTGTTTTCTACATCTAGAAATCTCTGCTTAATTCCCTCTTACAACAGCCTCCTGGGAACAGGCTGCTTCAGGTGCACTATGTAACTGATGATCAGTTTCCCACCAGGCTTAGAGAAAAGCACCATTTTCTCACTTGTCTATACCTCTATATTATTGTCTAATGCTTTCTCTATTCAGAGGCCTCTATTAATCTCTCCTTGAAAAAGGAAACTCTCTCTTGAAGGAACAGACTGGAGTGAGACATCATGGTAAACTCAGGAAGTTGGAAAAAGGGTGGTGGTGTTATGCAAAAAAGCGGAGGTGAGAGAGTTAGCGAGACCCATAAAAAGCTCTGAGAACTCATAAAATCTCATTACCATCACTGAAGAAGAAAACAAAAATAAAAAAATCCACGGCAGAGGCAGAACTACTGCTGGTAAAGGTTAAGAGATTATTGTTTCATAATGGTGGCTCTGGGTAGTGACTCGATCAGTTGGGGGAACGTCACGCACACAACAGCCTGTTGTATTTTACCCTTGGAAAGACGACAGGAGGATCTGCATAGTACTTTTGCAGACAACAGGGTGAGCAGATCGTGTGCTAAATGGAGATTTTATTATTTTTAATACATACATACATACACATATATATATTCTTCTGCTTTTCAGTGGGAATCTTAAAAAAAAACAACAACACAGTTCTCCAGATTTTCTCGCTGGATTTCCCTCCCCCCCCCGTCTAGTGTGTTACATTAAATTGCCGTTTCCGTTTCCAAGGGTTAATTTCAGGAATCTTCTTGGGATGCGCTGCCATCCGCGGTGCGTTTGCAGCGTTTCCCCCGTGTGGATTAACGCCAAGGGCGCCTCCGGCCCGCAGACCCCCGCCACGCTCCCCCCTTCATTTATTATTTCACGCGGCCTCGCCGTTTTTCCAGCCCCGCATCCATGCACAGCCCCCCCCCGGCCCGCCCTCGCATCCCGGGGCACCTGCTGCTGCAACTCAACCGCCTCCGGCAAGCCCCCAGCGCCCCCCCTGCCCCTGCTCCCTC
>VZTM01011686.1:33845-47402 GCA_013400555.1 Jacana jacana
TTTTTTTTTTTTTTTTTAAATTTTTGTTATTGTTTTTCCGCTGAGCAGCAGCGGCGGCGGCAGCAGCAATATGGCTGGTGATGGGTTTTTTGGGGGGCGCTGGCGGCGGGAGGAGCTCTCGGAAGCCCCTGCGCGCCCGGCTCGCTGTTAGCTATGGCAAATGGCAGCGGCGGCGGCGGCTCTTACCCGGGCGGCGGCGGCGGCGGCGGCATTAGAATGAGTAACAATATCAACGCCAACAATCTCAACACAGACTCGTCCTCCTCCCCCGTCAATGTGCCCAAGATGGATGCGCTCATCATCCCGGTGACCATGGAGGTGCCCTGCGATAGCCGCGGACAGCGCATGTGGTGGGCTTTCCTCGCCTCGTCCATGGTCACTTTCTTTGGGGGACTGTTTATCATCCTGCTGTGGAGGACCCTCAAGTACCTGTGGACTGTCTGCTGCCACTGCGGGGTCAAAAATAAGGTAACCCCCCACACCTTCCCTTCCCCTCCTGGTGCTGGTGATGGTTTGGTGCAGTGGTGGGTGGTGGTGGTGAGGAGTAATAGGAGCCCAGCCTTGTAGACCAGGAAAGCTGGGCAGGTGGCACTGGAAGAGATGCCGTAGAGCTGTTGTGGATGGTAGTGAGCTGTCTGCTGTTGTGTCGCCACGGGCTGTCAGGAGCCACAATGTGGGGAGCGCGGCTGGAGGGATGAGGTGTTGGGTGCAGCCTTGAGGCAAGCTCCACTGTCCCCCTCTTTCTGTCCCACCTCACACTTTCATCTGGTGACATGAAAGTTACACCTGGTGTTGGCTTGCCCTCTCAACAAGGCACACGCTGGCATGGTGGGATGGTGTGGTTCTGAAGTTAATATGCACCCGCAGGACCACATATGATGGTGGTGTGGGAGTGTTTATTTAACAAACTAAGCTCTCGGTTCTCTTGTGGAATGAGAAACTTTGGCAAAATTAAAAAGGTAAACTTCTCACTCCAATCTTTTTAAAGCCACTCCTCAAGAATCTGTGACTCTTCTGTTTGGTAAATGAAATGTAGATATCAAAAAGTATTTGTCTCATTCGTAAATAAGACACTAGATCAATATTCTTTTAATCTAAGTGTGAAATCTTTGAGGCAACCTCTGTGCCCCTTTGATTTTTGCGTATTACCAGTTGGAAGAAAGCATAGTACAAGAACTAAGGTCCGTTCCTGATTTGAAGGCTTGCTTTCAAACCAAAGCCAAGAACTTGCTCAGGACCAGACTCTCATTTTTGTTTAGGACAAATGGGATAGAAAGTGTTAAGACTCTGTATTTGTGAAAGTGGATTTTGACAGACCCCAAAATAGAGCAGCAGCTGGAGTTTCTCCCCTTCTCTTTTCACATTTTTTGGATTACAAATGGAATAATATCTGCTTCAGTTATTCCTGGCACACAGACACCCACAAAAACACACACACCTTTTAATATATGGTTGCTAGGTTGCTGGCTTGCTTTGACGTACAGTGAGCTGTCTTCCCCCTTTTCCTGTCCCCTCCCCTCTAAACACACTTGATACAGTGCATAACCCAGCTCTACAAAGGATCTAACGCTGGGGGGAAATCAGAAACAAGTCAGAGTGTGAGAAGTTATGGGACTTGTTTGTTTGTTTGTTTGTTTGTTTGTGTTGGGCCAGGTGGGCGTCCCGTTCAGGTTGCCAAAGTGAACCTCTGCGTTCCAATTGGAAGTAGAGCAGCTACAGTGAACTTGGCCTATCTATGGAAGAAGTTATTGCTAGAGATAAGGAATAAATAAAAGCTTTTAACTCATCCTTAAGGTTCAGGAAACCTGCTAGGCTGTATCACTTCTCTGTAGGCATTTTTTCTTTCATTCAAAATCAAACCTGAACTTTCTTAGAGAGGTGTTAGCCAGATACGGTGACAAAACTCAAATGCATTTATGATAATAAGTGAGTCTTGTCAAATACCATTTCCTACAACAAGTAAAAGGCGATTTTCGAGAATGGGTGGGTACTTCAGATTTTACTTCAGTTTCTTCTGTGTGTATTTAGTATTTCCCTCTCCATGTCATGAGACAAATTTGCAAGGGCTATCAGGGATCTCCGCAAAGCAGAAAAATCCTACAGGTTATCACCTCATGCTTCTTTCCTTGAGAGAACAAAAAGTTAGAGACTTGTACACAGGTTTCTTACGCATAGTGTCTTGGTGAGCATTGTTGGCCTGATAGTCCATTGTTGGGGCATAGTCGGTTAAAGTAGATCATTCATTTCATAACCAGTACAGAAAGGCATATCCAAATTGTCTTTAAAACCTGTTATGCTAAGGGAGTCGGCTTGCTAATTAACAGCTATCATCAAGGGGTTCCAACACTTCTGAATGACTGGACATGCTGCTGCTAGGTCAGGTAGTAACACTTGAGTTTATTTCACGTTTGAGATCTGAACTAGCTGTATGTCCATGACTGTCATTCCCTGGGGCAGGAGTATGAAGGACTGTGCAGGTAGGGGGAGATAGACGTCTCTTTTTAGATTGTGTTTGTAAGGGTTTCCAAGCCTCTGGTGAAGAACTTTGAAGGGCTGATCTGGCTGCATTCCTTATGTGCTGAAATGGGGAACTGGAGGGAATTCTGTCTGTGTAAGGAGTAACTAGTTATTGCAAAACACTTTTCTAGTACTTAGGTTATAAAGGCTAATTGAAGTAGCAACTGGAAATGTCTTAAACTTTGCTGTTATCAAACACATGCTTTTTGCTGCCTGGTAACCTGGGAAAGGCAGCCAAGGCTGCCAGTGAAAAATGTAAATGCATATATATGCTATGTTGACTGTATTGGACCTGCTAGCAAAAGCACTTTTGCAAGAAGTAGCTCCTCCTACTGCGGGACTGAAGAAGTTTTCTGCATCATAGGACCTTTCCTTCCCTGTGCTGTCTCTCCTGCTGCCCCACAGGTTGTAGCAGAATTGGGGTATCCAACATCATCTCACCATCTACATAAAGAGTGGTTCTGGCGAGTGAGCTAAAAGAAATCTTTCTCATGGCTGCTTTCTGTGGCTTCTTATGGAATAATTCACATGAATATGTGAGTTACAGATAGCAGGGTAACTCTGAATTATTCACCTAACACCCATGTCTATATATGTTACTGCAAGGAACTGCAAAAAAAAAAAAAAATCATTTTTCCCCCTACTATATTCTAAGCACAACATTTTATTCCTCAGATTTGTCAGTATTGTCAACGTATTTTGAGGATGTGACACTTTGTAATGGTTGCGTAGAAGGATTTAGAATGCGGTCTGATGGTTTTGAATTTGTTTCCCTTAACTCACTGAATTTAAAAACATGATATAAATAATTAACACTATGCTGTGACAGTTCACTACAGTTTTGGTTTTGTTGTTGTTGTTTTGTTGCTTTGTTTTTGTGGGGTTTTTTTTGTTTGTTTCCTTCCCTTTTCCCTTTTCCCTTTTTCCTTTTCCTTTTCCTTTTCCTTTTCCTTTTCCTTTTCCTTTTCCTTTTCCTTTTCCTTTTCCTTTTCCTTTTCCTTTTCCTTTTCCTTTCCCTTTCCCTTTCCCTTTTCCTCTCCCTCTCCCTCTCCCTCTCCCTTTTTCCCTTGGAGATAAGAAAGTCAAAATAGTGTAAGTCAAGAGTATGACAGCTTCTGGTAACAGAATGATAAGTGTTGCCCCTTAAAATTCCATACCCGATTTATGTTATTGTATATGAATAGAACATTAATATTAATCATGTATTAAAACAGATTGTGAAAGTTTTAGCATATTTTATGCTCTGTGCTTTCTTTGTGACATGACTTTTTTTTAAAAATCTGCCAAAAGAAAAATGTAAATCTTGACCTGTGTTGTGAGTGTTTCATGTAATATGAGTCATTACAATTGAAGCCCTTGTATTCCTTTATTTCATAGACTATACAATTTTAGACATAATTCTTCCAAAATTTGCTACAGTCATATTGTAGAGACTGAACAAATGCTTTTTTTTCTCCTCAGGGCTTGTTTTAAGAAAGTCTTAGATTTTATTAAAGAACTTGTGTTCTCTTTACTCGTTCTCTGCCCCTTGACCACCTTATTCCTGTTTGTAGACAAAAAGTAGAATGTAAAACTGAAGTTTAGTGGGCTGGACTCTCCCCATTGGTTGCTGCTGTTTCTGAGAAAAGCAGAAAAATAAAATAACTATGCATGGTGAAGTATAGAGTACACATAGTGGTTAAACGTGCATCATACAGTCTGTAGTTCTTTTGATTATATGGATCTGCTGCTGCATTTACTTTGCTACAAAAGAGCATTTTCTACTGACATTATCTATGTTTCGGCTTTGAACTTAAACGCAAACAAGAAGAAGGAGCAATAGTGGAAAGAGAGGGCGCAGGTTTGAGGCACAGCCAGTGCCTGAAGCCAGCCAGTGCAGAGTGAAGTGAAATTTGTACCTGTTTGAAGAGTGTGATACTCGCTGTTCCTTGTCTCCCCGTTTTTACCTTACGCCTTCAAGGCTCTTGCAGGAAGAATGTTTCTTGACTGTGATGCTCCTGTTGGAATGATTTCATTGTTTTAAATTGCTTTCCCCACTGACAATCCTGGACTTGCATACATATAAAATTAAATTACATTATGATTATAGCTGGAAGTTGCTAGCCTGAAATGTCAAGTCATAATAGTCTTCTTTAATATTGGTGTACATATTTTGGAAGCCTAATAAAGTATACAGTGGTAGATTTGGTATTCTGCCCCTCTGCTCTGGTTAGACCCTATCTGGAGTACTTCATCTAGCTCTGGAGCCCTCAGCGCAGGAAGGACTGGACCTGTTCGAGTGGGTCCAGAGGAGGCCACAGAAACAATCAGAGGGCTGGAGCCCCTCTGCTGTGAGGACAGGCTGAGAGAGTTGGGGGTTGTTTAGCTTGAAGAAGAGAAGGCTCCAGGGAGACCTTATTGCAGCCTTTTCAGTACTTAAAGGGTGCTGATGGGACAGATGGAGACAAACTTTTCAGCATGGCCTGTAGTGGTAGGACAAAGGGTAATGGCTTTAAACTAAAAGAGGGAAGATTTAGACTAGATATAAGGGAGACTTTTTTTACACTGAGGGTGTTGCAACACTGGCCAATGTTCCCCAGAGACGTGGTAGATTCCCCATCCCTGGAAACATTCAAGGTCAAGTCAGATGGAACTCTGAGCAACCCGATCTAGTTGAAGATGTCCCTGCTCACTGCAGGGGGGGATGACTAGATGACCTTCAACGGTCCCTTCTAGCCCAGACTATTATATGATTATAACATATTGATTTATTTTGCTGGCAGTATGTTAGCAGAAGTCTTCTTTGGCAAGTGAAGAATTTTCGCCCAGACCTCTGAGGCCTGAGAAAATTTGTAAGTGAAAAAATTCATTTTTCTCTGACAGAAGTGTTTCTCCCTAAATGGCTCTCCTACAGCTAGGTTTCTTGATTTTCTAGCAATACCTGCATAAGCCTCCTGTCCAAGAAAAAAACTTAAAACAAGGCACTGTATATTGAGAAAAATATGAGAGTAAACCAGATGGTGCGCATGGACACCTAATGCAGGAGATCCCTTCATGTAAATCCGTGTTTGGAAACCTCACCTTGACTCTCTCGAGGATGTACTGAGCAGAAGCGTATGAACAACTGGAAGGCTCAAGGGATTAGCAGGGGACTGTAATGCCTTTCGCTCGTTAGTCACATGTGCAGCCTGGCTCGAGGCACTGCGTCCTTCCCATCTCATGGCTATCAGGCGGTCTGCGCGTAATTACCCCGCAAGCGTCGCACCGGACAGGTTGCCAGTTGAGAGATGGACGTGGTGGAGAGGTCAAGGACTGAAAGCAAAGGGACTCTGGGCTCTTTGCGGATGGTGTTTCTACAAGTGAAAGCGGCAGCGATACGGAGAGGCGTGCGCTGCTGTTTTCTGCCCTGTGAAAAAGACGACACCTTCGGCTCTTTGGAGCTCATAATGGATTTCACATTTTATAAACACATGCTAAAATTGGTTATGCATGCAGAAAAGAAAATGTATGAACATGGGTTTAACTGTAAACCAAACAATTGCAACCGAAATGTTATTTTGCTGCAGTATCATACTTATTCTCAAGGCTTGGCAACACATACATTTCAGGAGAAAATCTATGCTCAGAAGGAATTTGTAACTCTCACACGTTTGCAAATCTGTAAATCCTGGTTGGAAACTATTAGATTTCACAATTTTTTCCAGATTAGCTCAATAGAAGAGATGCCTGTAATAGGGAATGTAAGGCTTTTAAATAACAATGATCATATTGATGTGGTGACATTTTGTGCTGAGTTTTGATGTGGTGGGAATTCTGAATGCAGAATGAGGGCAGTTTACAGCCCCAGAGATAGAAGCATTGAATTTTTGAGAGCGCTAGTCCTAAGTATAATATCTGTAGGGACAGGATCTAATGATTATAATTAAAAAGCAATCGTGTTCTATGTCTGCCCAGTATTATTGCAAGAAAGTGGACTGTGAATCTTAGTCATTGATTGTCCTTACTGGGACAGTAAAGAAGCAGCAATCTCTAGTCAGTAGGAAGAATACAGAACAATAGTCAGTGTTCCTTGAGAGACTGGCTCTGCTATCTGGCGGAATCCAACTCGGGTTGACAAAAGTTTATGTGAATTTCAGGGCTGGCTGGTAAACATTCCTCAGCAAGATTCAGCTGTAATTTGGAAGTGGTGAGGCTTTCTGTAGTGTGGGATTGTAGGGCTGCAGTTCCAGAGAATTTAGTGAGATGTAAACATGAAAGAACTCTAGATGCAGTTAGGGGATGGGTTATCCTTTTGATTCTATTAAACATCCGTAGTCACGTTATGTATTTTACTTGTGTGGACATTATCAAATTACCAGAAGTCTGAGAGGGACACAGAGAATACAGCTCATGGGGGATTTCTAAGGGGATGGTTGCTCAAATATTATGTGTGGGCGTTAACGGTTAAAAAATATTTTTCTCCCCCACATGTAATTTCAGTGACAAAATGAAAGAGACTACACTTAAAAAAAAAACTATCCAAAAATGCCATGTTTCTGTGGTGAGTTCATATGCTACTACATGGTTGGGGGCTTATGCCTGACTCTTCAACTCGCCATGTGAAGTGGGTGCAAAATGCTCCTAGGTCACAAGACTAGTCTGGCATTTATACCAACTTTGCACAGGGCTAAATGCACAAGTTCCAGATTAGACCTTATGGTCCATAAGTGTGAGTACCCTGTTAATGGCACACAGATCATCTTGGGTGACACGGGAAGGTGGACATCCACTAAAAGTCTGTTAGTTCTTTTGCCAATGATATAGCTGGATGGATAAATAAGAAAACAAGATACCTATCTTCCACGCCTGTCAGAGATGTACTGGTCAGGAAGGACCCGTTTTGAATCCCGGTGGTATTTATAGCCTGAGAATACATCGGGTTTGCATCTTTGAGTGGAACACTTTATTCCCATATATAGTATGCACGGCTCTGTTTAAATGAATGTGCTGCCACTGAAATGTGTTGAGTTCAGTTTGCTTTGAGATGATATATTGCATGTATTTGTCTGTTTGAGAGTTACAGAATGGAGAGCATTATCCGAAGCCAGTTGAAATAGGGGGAGGCCATCCTAATAACTTCAATGATTTTGGACTCAAGCCTAGATGTTCATAGTGTTCTAGATGAATCAGATATTTTTGTCAAATGGTTCTTATTGTTAACATTTTAAGCTTTTAAAGGCTTTTTCCTTTTATTGTAGTGAGGTGTATTTACTTGGCTTCTGGCCATTATGTCTGGGATTTCAACATTAGAAACATAATATTTAAAAATCACACAAGGTATGTTTCCATTCCAGTTACGACTTACACCTGCCAGGCCGCCCTTGGAAATCAAATTGTGGGTGCTTGAACTACAGAGGATATCCTACCACGGCGTCTCTGCTGTGAGCTGATGGGGAATGGCAAATATTGGCTGTTTGTTTAAAGCCACAGTAAGTGCAGCTTTAGTGGACGTGGCAGAGGTCCCTCACCCCACGGATCATCTGTGGGACAGAGGTGCAGCCCTGCATCTGAGAAATCCCTTTGCATGTCCTTAACGTCCCTCCCTCGTTTAAATATCAGAACTGTTAACGCCTAGTGGAGAAAAAAGACAAGTCTCATCATCAGGCCAGAAGAGTGTTGAGAAGTACTGTAACAGCAGTTGTAGCCTGCCACGACAACAGGCAGAATGCGAGTGGCTTGTCACTCTAACTCTTAGATGCAACTCTGCTCTGTTGCACTTTTATTGCTTTTTATACACCCAGGAGTAAATTTACAATACAGTTTTGTTCCCCTTTGTCCAAGCAAATGCTGACTAAATATTTGACATTTTCTTTCTGGTAGAATTCCATTAATTTTTCATGATATCTTCTACATTTTTATGTAATTGTTTATCTCTTATTTGTTAAACTGAAAAGGTGACTCACTCTAAATGTGCTATTATTAATGAGATTAGCACTACTTGTGCTGGATTCATTTTCTCTTTTAAGTATAGGGGAAATATTATTGTAGATACATCCTTTCAAATACCTATTTGCAAATGGTGGCCTTATGTTACAAAAATAAAGTGAAATATATTAAATAATGATTCTTTGTTTAAGCATCTTGTAATTTTTTCTAGTATGAACTCTTAAACTCAGTTGTTATTGTGCACGGCTATTCTGCTGGACAGAAATAATTTGAAACAGATTGCTACCTTTTTGTGACCTATAATGGTCATCATTGGTGTAGATGCTTTCAGATGTCATGGGGAATCCTTTGGTTACAAGTGATTTGACATCACTGTCTTGAGAGTGAGTTTGCCGATCAACAAGCAGCTGTTGTGTGACGTTTTTACATCTTCTAGGTTATTGTACTAGAAATACCATTTCATGAGGAAGCTGGTAAACTCTACTTGGGTTTTAAGAGCTGAAGAAAGAAGCCCCTCCTTTTCCTTTTGATCACAAGAACAGTTTAGGAGATAATATTGCAGGGTCTGTCTATAGTGGTGCAAACATTTTTCCCCACAAGGGCATTTTTTCTTAATTGTTTGTTTATACACTTCTGATAAATTGATTTCATGTGGGAAGTTTATTTTTGTGTTTTCTTCTACACCCGATACTTCTATGTCCAAAGGCTTTTGATTCCCTCAGTATCAGAAATGGCGGTCTGCTGGCTTTCTGGTCACATTCTTCTCATGTCACTCAAGGCTCCCAGCAATAAAGCTTACTTGTTTCTTTGCATCCTTGCCTATAATGGAGTTTTTCTGCTGTCTGCAGGATAAGGTTGTAGTCACATGTTCAGCTTATTATGGAGAGGCATGGATTATATGCCTAAGGAATGATTTCTTCAATTGAGAGAGGGCTTAGTTTTTGATTTAAGACTGTACAAAATTTTACCTGACTAAATGCTGATTTCCCTCCCCTGACTCTGCCTTATGTGTGTAAATTATGGTGTTGTCTTTTCATGAGTCAGAAGAGCAGAATTCATATTATAGCTCAGCTGTTCCTGAAAGAAAACAATAGTAAAAACTTCACAGTTTTGATACTTGCAAAAATAAATTTAGTTGCTTTGCTGGAATGTGTCCTTGGGAGATAATGAAGCTTTAATTTACTAAAAGAAGAAAATACTGCCCAAATTATGGAGCTTTGACTGCCTGTATGATTTAAGTGATAAAATTTTAAAGTTAACTTAAAAAATTATACGTACTGTAGGAAAACCTCAGTATCTTTGAGGTGCCAGCTGAATGATAAGATGTGATTCCAGGACAAGGAGAAAAATACTTGATTTTTCTGATTTCCAGTTGATGGCATTGTGTTTGTTATTATCTTCCTGAGAGCTCTTTTTTTTACTATGTTATAACTCTGTCTTCAGCATTCAGATTGTGCTTGTGGCTTTTTGTGCCTGGGCTGTGCTGGTCCTGGCGGGTTGCCGTGGGCTGGCTGTTCAGGATGGGATGGTGAACCAGCAGGCTGGCAAAGATGATGGTAAGACTGTGACTTTGGATGATATTGCACTGCCTTAAAGTATCACAGGTGTTGGGCTGTGCCAAGTATTGAATAATTCTGGTAGAAGTATTCAAAAGTTAATTTTTTTTTTTTTCATTTATTGGTCTGGTGAGAATTTTGGTGTGTGTATTAAGTTTGCATGGATGAAGATATTATTTGTGCTGAATGAGGGGGGAAGAAAATGAATTTGGGACAGGTTGTTTAAAGCAGTTGTTGCCTATTCGATTTAGTCTGAGACAACAGGTGATAGAGCTTTGTGCCCAGACTGTTTGTTTTCAGGGTTCTTCTACTGTCACTGCGAACTGGAGCTGCTGTTTTCAAAATGTGTATTGGAAGCGGAGAGAAAGATAACAATAGCTTCAATTAAAGGTAAAAGTTCTAGAAAAGCTTATGCTAATATAAACCAAGTTCTAAATATTGCCTTGTGTATTTATATTAACTCAGCTCAATAAAAGGTGTTCACGAAGAAGTAGACAAACCATTTAATAGGTGGGCTTTTTTTATAGCTGTGTTTTTCAGAGTGACTTGGGAAAAATAATTTTGGTCCTGGGAATGGATTGTTTTCCTCCCAGTATGTAAGACTGTAGTTTCTGTAGGTTTGTACAAAGCTCTGGATTTTAGATGGAATGTAAAGGTAGGCTATTGTGTAACTCCTAGAAAAAAGCATAATACCTACAACCTTTAAAATGGATGGCTATGATGGATGTAGGTAAATGAGAGTGTGCTCTGAGAGCTGATATAAGTAACAGTTCACTTAATCTCAAGAAAAATTCCTTGTTTTAAGACGATAACATTGTTTTGGCCATTAATATCAGTGAAAGTAGTGGGGTTTTCACGGCTGTTAATTGTTATTGGTTCATGGATGTCTGCTTTTACATGATCTGCTAATTTGAACTAATTTGTAATAATTTATAAGAACATCACATAAAACTGGAGTGTTAGATCATTCTTTAAAATAATTTATATATTTTTTTTTAAATAAAATATTGGGTGAGTTCAGTGCAGAAAATGCTATCTTGTTGTATTTTTTTTTTTTTATTAGATTTTTTCAGGATTTCATTTTAAGTTGTTTATATTTTTCTTCTATCCTCAAGCTTCTGGTTGAGTTATGTAGTCTTGAGCTTATGCTTTTCCAGTGTTTCACCAGACTTCTGAAGGTGGAAACCTGAGATACCTGTGTAGCTGTGTGACGCTTGGAGCTAAAACTTTATGAAAATGTTTTGATAGCAGGAGAGATGCAGTGTATTCATTATGGAAGTAGACTTTGAAGAGGTGGCAGTGCTCATTGTAAGCTGGTTTGTGTTTCATATTGATAAGTTTGAAGTAAAACTCATTCCTGTACTGTATGGCAATGCTTCTGCACCATCTGAGTTCCGTTAAGAGGGCTGAAAGGCTTGTGGTTTTTGCAGTGTTTTCTGTAAGTGGGAAAAAGCATTACTTGAGCTCTAGAATATGGTTTTAAAGTGTTCCACTCTATACAAGGAGCATTATGTATTCAAAATGGTACTTAACAACTTAAAAAGCTTATCTGAACTATTTTTATTATTGTAGTGTTCAGAGGCAGCATGGTTTTGCAGGTGTAGTTGTGCCAGATCCTATTACCAGCTTTACCATGGGGCGATCCTCTGCCTGTTGCACCTTATGATCTGGAAGCAGATAAGGAGAAAGCCATGAGAAGAGGAGGAAGAGGGTTGTGAAAGAACTGGTTTGCCACAGTCTATATAAACCAACATAGTGGTCAGGATAAGCAAATGAGAAATCATTAATGTGCATGCACTGACCCGGTTTGTTAGATTTACAAAAGGAGAATAGTTTGGAGGTTTATGGAAGCAGTTACTATTTTTGAAGAACTACAGGTGGTTAAAACTTGCTGTGCTATACCGAGTTGCCTTCTATAAGATTTTTTTTTTTACACAAGTAGAGAATGGAAGGAATTTAGAAAAAGTACTTTGGATGAAATGAAATTTTAGCTGGAGAGTATTGAGGAGTTTATAAGAATAGAAAAATAATGTGGTGGAGGGAAGACAAGAGGAAGGAAACCTGTGTAGCGGAGCATACAGTGTATGGTATTCGCTTCATCTGGATACAGACATTTTGAATGTGCTTGTTCCATTGGCATTAAAAAAAAAAAAAGCCAGGCAGTATTTGCATATTTGTACCCACACTGGGTTTAAAGAATAACGTTACTTTTACAATCTAGGAAGGTTCCTAGTTAAACATATGCTTGTTGATTGTACTATATTTAGCTTCTTTGAACAACACGTGTTCTCCCCAGATATTTATTTGTGAATGCTGTATTCTGCTCTTAAAAGGAAAATCTTTCTGTGTCTAGGTTCTTTTTCTGTATCCAAGAAAGGAAAAAACCAGGGTTCTTGTCAGTGTGTTACTTCTTCGAAATCCTAGTAGAGAGGGTAAATTAATTAAATCTAAAATGGGCCCATCTGGTAGTGTTAGCAATGCCAGGGGAGAACAGGTGAAAGAATCTGAGCCAGAGTAAACATACAATGCATTATATAACCCGGAATGTAATTGGTGACGCATCAGAAGCAGAAGACTAATCTTGGTGTTAGACTGTTTACTTCTGGTGTAGCGTTAAGTCAAACAGTTAATGTCGTAGTTTGAAATGCTTGTTTTTGTTGCGTGGCTAAAAAGCTAAATATTTTTTTTTTGTTATTAATAAGGCTAAGTGGAGAAAGTAGGCCATGGAGCTCTTTGTGAACTTAGGAGCCATGTCTTTATTCAGATTTGGAAAAAAAAAATAATCAATCCCATTACCTTCATGTAAGCCAAATTCCATCCATGTCTATCAATTTTTTTAGCATGTGCTTTTATTTCTTGCTGCTTATGCTTCTTTTTAATTTAAAAAAACAACCAACAAACCTTGACAAGGATATTTCGCAGGAAGGTTGGAAGCAGCTCGTCTCATTTGTGCCTCTTGAATGTGTGAATCTCAAGTGAAAGATTCCAGGTGGTTTGTAAGATGGCGTAAATGTTGGTTATGTTGGTTGTTTTTTCATAGTGGAGAGGACTGAATTCCATTTTCAACAAATAAATTTTCAGAAAAACTTAGTTCTGCCCCAATTGGAATATTTACAAAACTGTGAGTTTAACTGGGTTTATTAATTGAGGGAGGGAGAAAGATGATACTGAAACTTTTTCTTTTTCTTTTTTTNTCAAAACCAAAGGCAGTTAATGCCTTGATTGGCGTTCTTTCAGGAATCTTATTTTGACAAGTCTTTGTAGTTTTCAAGAGTTCTTTCCATATTAGAAGTAGACTTATTTTAAAATTCTATGCAGTGTATCAGTTCTGCTCTTTGCCCAGCTGTTTTCTCTGAATGTTTCCATTCCTAGGGTATAAGTATGTATGCATGCAATACTGTTTTTTATATATGTGTGTGTATATATAAATGTGACCAAATATTTTACAAGCAATTACACCAAAGTTGGTTTCTTTTATGTGCTGTTCTGTCAGAGGAAGTGTTATGCTCAGTTTGATGTTTATACTAGATTGTGGAAATCATACCAGAATAATCCATTAAATATGTTTCTCACTTGTGGA